>CABHPQ010155063.1:0-30394 GCA_902168405.1 Peromyscus aztecus
AAAAAAATACAGTAAAAAAAGAAAAAAGAAAAAGTATGTAGCAAGTACGAAAGAAAGCAAAGTCTAGCTTTAGGCCATCATGCATAGATCACTATGAGAAAAAAATGAGAATATGTGTATTGAAATATTGTATGGTCTCATACTAATATGTACAGTTTTTGTTTCTTAGCATTTAGAATTGTATTATTTTATGTGTATGCTATTTTGTCTGCATGCATGCCTGTATAGTGACCTTGGAGACCAGAAGAGGGTGCTGGATCCCCTAGAACTGGAGTTACAGATGGTTGTGAACCAACATGTGTTGCTGGGAATCAAACCCAGATCCTCTGGAAGACTAGCAAGTGCTCTTAACCACTGAGCCATCTCTCTATCTCCTATTTCTTTTTGAGGCAGAGTTTGCTGTGTAGCCAAGGCTAGCTTACAATTCACTAAGTAGCTAAAGTTGGCATTGAACTCATTAAACAAGTGCTGGGATTACTGATGTGCCTCATCATGCTGGGTCAAATTTTGTGCTTTTATACACGATTTAAAAATAAGATATTTGGAGCTAGGTAGTGGTGGTACATGCCTTTAGTCCCAACACTCAGAGGCAGAGGCAGAGGCAGAGGCAGAGGCAGGCAGATCTCTGTGAGTTCAAGACCATCCTGGTCTATAGAGCAATTTCAGGACAGGTAGGTCTGTTACACAGAGAAACTCTTTCTTGAAAAACCAAAACCAAAAAAAAAAAAAAAAAGATATTGGGGCTAGAGAGATGGCTCATTAAAGGTTGGGCTCACAACCAAAAATAAAAAAGTAAGATAGTTGATCAATGTGATGGTTATCTTTAGTTGTCAGGTTAACTACATCTGGAATTAACTAAAACCCTCAACCCATTGGTTATTTTTTTTTTAAGCTGGAGCTGAATACAGCCATAATTAACAAGATACTAGAACCACGAAAGCAAAACCTTTACTTTGCTGGGATACTTGATGCCTACCAGCTGGCGCTGAGAAATTAGCCATGATTCAGAAGAAATCAGCATCATTGAGTGAAATCTTCTGTGAAGTGTTTTCTGAGAGTCAGGACACAGAATCTATGTTCCAGACATGGCCAAGGTGATGCCTTGTGCTGGCTGGCAGCCATACTTGCTGTGTGTTTTGAAGGTGTGAAGGAGCGATGGGGAACACCCGAGACTTGTTACTGTGTGGCAGGGTTAGAGTCCCTTGTTTGAGTTCCCGTCCTGACTTCCTTCAATGACGAACAGTGATGTGGAAGCTTAAGCCAAATAAACCCTTTCCTCCTCAAGTTGTTTTGGGCATCATGATCCATCACAGCAATGATAACTCTGACTAAGAAAATCAATAAATGATTTCCTGAGCGGATTCCCTGTTCACTGAGAGGAAAATGGTCCATGTGTGTTGCAGTTATCTGTTTTACATTCATTCTGTTTTTGTAACAGCAAACCTCCATTTTCTTCCCCCTCCCTTCTACCAGAGACATCCTCTCCAGTCCTTCCTACCTGGGAGCATCCCCTGTAGTCCATCCCACCAGGAAACATCCTCTCCAGTCCTCACCACAGAGTGCTGCTACAGGTCCTTCTTCTCCAATTTTGAGCCGCCCAGCAGTCTCCCATAATATCTTTCTTGACTGAGTTATGGGTCAGAAGTTTCACATAAAATAAAATTTTAGCCAGGCAGTGGTGGCGCATGCCTTTAATCCCAGCACTTGGGAGGCAGAGGCAGGCACTTCTCTATGAGTTGGAGGTCAGCCTGGGCTACAGAGTGAGTTCCAGGATAGGCTCCAAAACTACACAGAGAAACCCTGTTTTGAAAAACCAAAAAAAAAAAAAAAATTATTTCAGCAGAACCTCAGAACTAATCCCTTACAATACTTTGAAACATTTCTTAAAAGTGGAGCTTACTCTCCTTAGATGAGAATTCTGTCCTTCAGATTTCTTACTATAGTGATGCTTCTCTCCATGACAGTGTAGTGTCTACATCAATGGAGCAGGATATGGCTTACTCTATCAGCTTGTCAGTGGGAAGGAAAGTTATCCAGCTTTGCATAGTATCCTTGGACCATTCTGGATTTCATGATGACACCTTTTATCCCCTTGAGGGATGCTTGGCCTGCTGGCATTTGGCTCTGAAAGTCAAAGCTGGGGTGGCTTCCCGTCTTGTTTCTCTAAGCATGGTAGAGCCTGGAGTGCTTCCTGATGCCAACCTCACTTAATTCCTTTTGGCTGTGAATGTCTATGTGTCTATCATTTTGTCCTGGTGGAAGGTAAGATGGAGGCTTGGGGATAGGGCCCAATCCTCTGCTGAGTCACCTCTCATTTCAGTAGACCTGGTGATTGGAATGGTGACTCTCAAGTTCGGCTGGGTTTGCTTCTTCGTTTTTAAGCTAGTGGTGGTTTCTGGCTTCACTTGATACTGTAGTGGGACGATGGAAGCCCGGAGAAAGCTGAAGTTCAGCTGTCGCTCTCTGCCTGTCCTATGCCACCAGCTGTTCTTGACTTGGAGTAAGTGGCCCACAAGGTGACCACCTCTGGAACATACTTTTCCTGGTGTTTCCTCTCTCATGCTATAAAGGATGGGTTTCTCTTCTGATTTAAGTTATCTTTTCTATCGCTTTTACTTTTATGGCTCTCTTATCTACACCATAGGAAAAATGCTGTATCAACCTGAAATATTAAAAGGGAACAAAAGAAATTTAGACTTTCAGAGGGACAAGAGAGGGTAATGGGTCATGCAAACATGGCCAACACATACCATGCTCATGTAAGAAAATGTCATCATGGAACTCATTTGGACAATTAATACACAAGAGTAAAATCTGAAAAAAATGGACTTTCTAATGTGTTATATAGTGTTTTAAAATATCATCAGTTCTTATCTCTCTTCATTTTTTCTTCTATTTTCTTGGTGGGTGTATGGTGTGTGTGTGTGTGCGCACTTGGATGCTGGAGGTCAACAGCAGCCACCTCTTATCACTTTCCACTTATGTTTTTGAAATGGGACCCTCACTGAAATCACAGCTGTCTGATTGGGTAGACTGGTGACTTTTCAGCCCCAGGGATCCTCTTGTCTACACCTCTATTCACAGGAATTACAGGCATGTGTCACAGTGCCTGGCTTTCATGTGGGTGCCAGGGATCCAAACTCAGGTCCTCATACTTGGGCGGTAAGTACTCTAACCATCTTCCAAGCCCTCTCTGTTCCTTCTTTAGCAGCCATCTTTGCCTCTATGCTTCTCATTCCCCACAGGTGGGTTACATGGATGATTAGAGAAGTAATGTAAATATGAAGCTCCAACAGTATTATTCAAGTACTTCTGTCTCTGCCTTTGACTAAAAAATGCTAATTGATGCTGGCAGCCCATTACAGACCCAATTTGCCTGAAGATAACTTAATCTCTCCTGCTTGCTGAGGCCTTTCTAAGTATTACCTAAAAGAGTGCTGGCTGGTTCTATGGAGAAAAATAGAACCATTTCTGAGTGGAACTAGGAGACTCAGGCCACACTTGGGGAAGAGAAACTAAGCTTATCTCTTGCTGTCAAGAAATGATAGCCATCACCCTGGATACTTGTTTTTGAAGACAGTGGGAGCGGAGTCAAGGAGTCTGACAATCAAACGGACTGGACCCAGACATGCCCAGGAAGCTTTTCCTCTATGAGGAAGTTGAGGGCTGAGAGTTAGACTGAAAAAATAGAGATAACAATGGAAGCAATTGTTACCTTCAGATTTTTTTTTACAGCAAAATTTCTTTCATATGAAGTTGGATTTCTTGACCTTTAAATCAATTATATACTTCCTGATTGCTTTTCTTGTTCTGATGTGTGACACCTGGGAAAATATAATGGAGATGTTTACCATTAAGTTTGGAAGGAAGTAGCTTGGGCCTGAGGTAAGTCAGAGAGACTAAATGCTAAAATGTAAGAATAGTTCTGAAGGCTTTTTGTTTGTTTGTTTGGGTTGGCTTTGATTGTTTTGAACTTTTTTTTTTTTTAGTTTTTTGAGACAGTATATCTCTATTATGTATCTCTGGCTGTCTTGGAACTTGCTATGTAGAACAGACTGGCTTCAACCTCAAAGAGACACACCTGCCTCTGCCCCCTGAGTGCTTGATTGAAGGCATGCTGGGCCCTTGAATATTCCTGAGCAGAGGTTATCACCCTGAATTAGCTAGTCAGAAAGAATGAAAAAGATAACAAAGTAATGCCCAGCATTCAGTTTTTCCCTCTTGGAGCTGTAGGTTACAGACGAACAAGAGGAGGAGACTAGAACTACCTCTGTCCCTGTGGGGACGGTTTGAGTGAAACACCAGCTTGAGCTCATGTAGAGCTTAACACAGATATGAGAGACTGAGCATGGAAATGTCTTTGATCTTTGGTATGTATGTATTTACCAGATAGTGAACTGAGAAGGCCTAGAAGAAATGATCCCCTAATAGCAAAGAATATACCTAGCATCCAGATCGCAGTTTCCAACAAAAGCAACCTGGATGCTTTGGAGAAAAGGTTGTCTGTACAACTCCAGTAAGAAGTCAAAATGTGACTAAACTTTTTGTGGTGTCAGAGAATAAAACAAACAAACCAAAGAACCCAACAATGATGAGGGATGCATCAAAGGACTCCAGGAGGTAGTTCTCAGTGGCAAAAGGTAAAGTAAGTTGAGTAATATGATAAGATGGTGTTGGATTATTATTCTAATTAGAAAATAAACATCTCAGTAGCTGCCTATACAAAACAATGACTGAATAAGTAAGTTCAAGACTGCACACATTTCCCACATAAAAAACTCCCAGGTAGTTCATGTACCTGTGTTGATCTCAAAAACAAGAGGCTTACTGTGCTACTCCTTAAGTGTTGGGCACACAGTGTGACTTCTTTCTAAAGAATGGATTCTGAAAAAGGGGAAAGCGACTAACTTCACAGTGGGAAAGTTTGAAAAGCACTGTCCAGGCCACGGGATCGAGGTTAACGGCAGCAATGATTTGTCACTGTACTCTCGATGGAGTGAGAGCTCAACATTGCCTCTGTGGTCTTCTTGCCCACATGCATAGCCCCAGACTAATCATGGGAAAAACATGACAAAACTTCAGAGGGACATTCTTTAAAGTACCTCACTGGTGCTCTGCCTCATGGCCATTAAAGAAAGGGAAATGTCACAGGTGAAAGGAGCCGGAGAAGACACGGCAGACCAAATATCCTGTGGTGTCTGAGGGTGAATCCAAGACGAGACCAAGGTGAAAGTGAAGAAAATGTATACTTTAGCTGATAATAACCTGCCAGTATCAGATTGTTAATCACGACAGGATGATGACATTGGGGGTTCTCTGTGTTGTTCCCTGCCACCCAGTTTACCTTCTAAGTTCAAAACCTTTTGCATAATTAATGTTTAAAAATGTGTCAAAGTGGAAAAACGTCCCAGGAAGCTATAATCATTTTTGTCTCTTTCGTGTGATAAAGATGTATATTTCTTTAAGTCTCCAAGTCTTTTCACTTACTGTGTGGAGGTGATAATGACCACACCATTGATGAAATAAGCTGATGCAGCTCAAGTTCTGTGGCTAGCCCAGAGTTACTCGCTAACTTCCTGCCTCATTGTTTTTTTCCCCTCTGTTCTCCTCTCTTGCCTAACAGGGTAGAAAGACTTCCTCTTAGCTGCACTCTGAGAATAGGCCATTCATTCATGTCGACTGTTTCTTTATTCCTCTGCTCTAGCTTGTGGCATTTGAAAAGCTAATTCATGCATGTGTGATTGCTAAGAGGGCCTTTCCAGAAATATGTTTGACGGAGCAGTGCCTTTGCTGAGACATGGCAGCAGATGATCCAGGGAACTGGCAGATGGCTGTCTGCTTCTCTATTGGGCTGGCCTCCTGTCCCTTTCCTTGTAATCGCTGTTCTTCAGATTGGATCGCTGCTGACATTCACCAAGCCTGCCAGCACAGCCCTGTAAGGACAGTGAGCCAAAGGAGCCCAAACCAGACTATGCCATTCCTGCCACCAGCAGGACATTCTAGAGAGAGTCACTGCTACCCTGGATCTGCCACCCTCATGTCTGGTCATAGACTCAAATGCCTTTCTATCTCACAAGATTATTTTGAGGACCAGCGAATATAAAATACGAAGGATGAAGTCCTGCTGAATGTTGCCTTTGAGCTGCATCATTTCCTCCTCTTCTCAGGTTATCACTGTGAGGCAGATGGTAGTTTTTTTTCTGCTTTTTTATTTACATCCCAGCTGCAGTTTCTTCTCTCCCTCTCCACCCCCCCCCCCCCCCCCCATTCCCACCTCCCAATCCACTCAGTTTCTGTTTAGGAAAGGGCAGGTCTCCCATGAGTATCAACAAAGCATGGCATGTCAAGTTACAGTAAGACAAAGCACCTCTCCATGTATCAAGGCTGGGCAAGGCGACCCAGTATGAGGAGTAGGGTCCCAAAAACCAGTAAAAGAGTCAGAGACAGCCCTTGTTCCCACTGTTAGGAGTCTCACAAGGGGACCAGGCTATACAACTGTAACATATATGCAGAGTGCCTAGGTCAGTTCCATGCAGGCTCCTTGGTTATTGGCTCAGTCTCTGTGAGCTCCAGTGAGCCAAGGTTAGGTGATTCTGTGAGTTTTCTGGTGGTGTCCTTGATCCCTCTGGCTCCTAGAATCTTTCCTTCTCCTCTTCTCAGCAGGATTCCCTGAACTCTGCCTAATGTTTGGCTGTGGGTAGCAGATGGTATTATTGCATCATGTTTCAGTAAGAAAATTTGTCTTTGGGGCATGAAGTCTCTTTGTCGAAGTCTAGTATAGAGTGAAGTCAGGATTTGAACCCAGATCCCTTGCTTCCAGCCTGGGGCTCGCCTGTGATAGTATATATTGTGCCATCACGTGACCATCCTTTGAGACATGTCAAGGACGGCCTCCTCAGTCGGTGACACGGTGAAAATAATCAACCTTGGGCTTAAATTCTATCAAGTCCAGCCAGTGAATGATGTCTGGGCTCAGTGTGTGGGTCTTGTAGCACCTCACTCCTGTTCCAGTGTCATGTTTGCAGTCTGGGAGCAGCAGAGGTAGGTTGTTCTGGTCTCTAAGTCTTAGGACGTGACTGATAGGCTCTTTGTTCACTTCTGTTCTTCTATCAGCCTCATTGGTTCCTTCTGTCATCACGGTCAAAAAGTCAGCTCCCCTGTATAAGAAAATATTTTCTCTAGTGTTCCTTTCTTCACAGTTGTTGGTTTCATCTTGTGAATAAGTATGTTACACATTTTAACATATAAGGAGTCACTGAGGAATCTTGTCAAAATGGAGACTAATTCAGTATGTCTGAGGTAAGGCTCGGAATTCAGCATTTCCAGCAAGTTCCAGGTCAAGCTAATGTCCCAGTCTTAGAACACAGTTTTAGGGGAAGTTGGTAGTCTGCCTAGTCATGATTTCACAGGACTGGTGGACTCTCTCACTGATGCAGAACCTGTGTGAGCAGTAAACAGAAGAATGGGGTACACAGAGCCTGGGATGCCTCATGAAGCTTCCGGGTAGACAGGCATCAGGCTTCAGGCCGTGTGCTACTCCGCATGAGCTCTCTCCAGATGGAATGTGATGACAAGACTGAAATTCCCCAGGCTGGGAGGCACAGCACATTCTGTGTCCACTAGCTATGGTGTGATAAGGAAGATGACTTTGGCAAACTAAGAAGGGTGAAATTAGACTTCTCTGGTTTGCTTCAAATTGTTGGCTGAGGCACAGACACACAGCTTCAGTGAGATCATAGGCAGTGCTTGCATTGTCCAGTCTTGTTCCCTCTCACACTCTGTAATTCAACATGATGCATTAGTCATGGACTTGGGGAGAATTTGGAGCCACAGTGGCTCTGGCAAAAGCCTCCTTGAGCGTGATGTGAGTAACCAAAAAGAGGGTTTGGCTCTTACCTGTGAGCTCCAATTCCCAGAACACTATTGGTATCAAATAACTACAGTTTATCCTATAGGATCACCAACAACTACAGGCATATCTGGATTTTCCCTTCCAACAATCATAATTTGTTAAATTTAAAATGCTTCATAGTAGAAGTTGATGGCAAAATATAGGGACATAATTGTCTCAGCCCATAAATTCACATGGTTTTAAAACAAAGAGTTTAAATTCCCCTTAGTTCTTGAGTGTTTCTTATTTAAGTCTCCAGACCAAGGAACTACCGCCATCAAGGGATTATATTATATTCTTATGTTTCTAATTAATGTGCTTGCTATGTCCCAAACTGTAATGATAAAAAAGATCTCATTGTACAATTTTATTTTTTTTTGAATGGAGACATAATATTTGTGCATCTTCATTGAGCAAACTGTAGTAATTCAATACATAAATGCAGTGTGCCAACAAATAATGAAGCTTTTGGAATATTTGTCTGGCATTTTAACTGAACATATTTTTGGGTTTGGTTATGGAAGAGTCATGATCTTTTGGAGGCATCACCTTGCCTTCATTTTTTTATGTTTCTTATGCTTCCAAGTTGTAATTTGTGCCTTTGTTGGGATGGGTACCTTTTCATTTGAAGTCAATTATTATTATTAGTAGTAGCTTTTCCAAGCAATCAATCATCAGCACCATTCAGAGCAGAGATAACACTGCTGTAGCAGCCACAGCACTATTCTGGCTGATGTCCTATGTGGATTGAAAGCAGTTGTCAGCTTCAGGTCTGCATTTACTTGATAAGTTTTCTGCCATTGCATACTGAGCTTTGCAGCCTATGGACTGGGCAGGCTTCCACTTGCTCCACAGACCTCCCTTTTTGTACAGCCAAAAGCACACACGTCCATGCCAAAGGATTTCCCTTGAGTACACCAGGGTTGGGAAAAACAGAACACTTGGGATCTACAAGTAGAGGTATGTTGGAGCCCAGCACTCTATCTGCCAACCTCAGTACTTTTATATTCTGCCCAGTTTACAGAACCACACAGGAAGGAGGGGCCTGTGGAAACAGCCATCTGCCAGACTTGGACTCAGAACTCTCAGCCCTGCTTGACACTGAGACTAGAAGACATTTCTAGAGGCTAAACAGTCTTGTGGCCATGGGCTTGGGGGTTATCAGTCTCTGAATTTATCCCCAGCAATTGCCACTGGTTCCTTGCCACAGAGGGTAGGTCTATCAACAACTGTGTATAATATTACCCAACCCAGATGGATTCCTGTTAACCACAGTTCTTCCCTTTTCTACAACTGTGACTGTCTGCCTCTAGATATGGTGGCAGGGTAGCTTTAGGCTTTCTAAATTACAATTGTTCCTTGTTTTCAGGTTTCAAGTACACCTCGGTCTCAAACAGAAGTGCTCATTTCAAGATGTCATTTAGCACTCTGAGATCAAATGGATTTCTTGTCCAATTGTTTGCCTGTTCTTCAGGAGATTTATTTGTCACATTAGATCCTTCTGCTGTGGGCTTGTCCTATGGCCAGGACTGCTCATCTGTTTGCTCCAGGACTGCTTGGCTCACCTGTGGTGGAGGCTTCAGCTTCTCCCCGCACCTAGTTAGCCAGGCCTGGAGCTGTGGGATCTTTCCCATTTTTCTGTGAGCTGTTCTATTTCTGTGTGCTGCCCTGTCACCTCTCTGCAATCTCCGATGTTTTTCCTCTTTCTTCTTTTAGAATGAAGTCTGTTTTTTGTTGCCCTAACTCTACTCGCAGAATCACAGACTTAGCTTCTAAAGCATCTAACCTGATACCCATTCTGGTTGTGGTTTGAATTCTTTGGATCATTTATGAGATTGAGCATTTTTCCATATACTTGTTAAAACATTTTTATATCTTCTTTTGAAAAGGTATCTATTCAGATCTTAAGGCCATTTTGTATTGTATTAATTGTATTTTTTAATTGTTTACTTTTTTGAGTTCCTTAAATAATTTTGATATTCTGATCCCTTGAATAGTACACAAATGTTTTTCCCCATCTTGTCTTAATTCTTTGATTTTTTTTCCCTTTTGTTGTACAGAAGTGTCTGAGCTTGGCATAATCTTATTTAACTATTTTGACTTTTTCTTATGCCTTTGGAGCCTATCCAAAAAAAAAAAAAAACATTGTCTTATGGCAGTATATTGAAATGTTTTAAACTAAGTTTTCTTCTAATAGTTTTATAGTTTCATGCTTTGCATGGAATCCTTTGGTCCATTTGAGCTTATTTTGTGTGTAGAGGATAGAAATGGTCTAATTTAATTGTTCTAAATACATGTATCCAATTTTCAAAGCTCCCTAGCTCAAAGGTCCCATCCTTTATCTACTGTGTGTTGGAATATTTGTGAAAAATCAGTTGAGAGATTTGTGGCATGGCTTATGGAGTAAACGTGACTATTGCCAAGCCTGACAACCTGAGTTAGGTCTCTGGAACTTACATGGTAGAATGAGAGGACTGACTATCACAGTTTGTCCCCCAACCTCTAAATTTACACCATGGCACCCACGCACATGTGCAAAGAAATATACAAAGAAATAATAAATATGTGTTAAAATGAAAAAAAATCAATTGGTTGTATAAATATGGGTTGATTTCTGGATTCTCCATTTTGTTCCATATATCTGTGTTTATGTGAACACCATGCTATTATAATTATTATAACTTTGAAGTATGTTTGAAATCAGGTGTTGTGTTTTTCACTATCCCCCCCCTGCCCCTGCCGCCCCACTTTCAGGATCACTTCGGTTATTTGGGTCTTTTGCAGTTACATAGAATTTTAGATTTGGTTATTTTTTCATTTTATTTCTGTGGAGAATATCATTGATATTTTGATGAGAATTGCAATGTACCTGTAGGTCACTTTGGATACCATTAGTTATTTTCTTTGAATATGGGATAATGTTCCTCTCATATGTGTATCCCCATAATTTCTCTGGTCAATATTTTATACTTTTCATTGTAAGGCTCTTTTACCTTTGGTAAAATGTATTCCTAAATTTTTGCAGCTGTTGTTATTTTCTGTCTGTATGAATCTGTTCATTGTTTAGCTGTTTCCTCAGAATTGAAACATTCCTCTGGAGGCGTGAAGGAGCCTCATAAGATTCAGGAAATAAATAAAACTTATAAGGCATAGGAAACTCTGGAAAATTAAAAGATTTCCAAGGCCCATCCCCAAAGTTCAAATATCATTGAACAAGTACTGGAGAGGAGATGGTTCTCAATTAGTCAAGCCATGAGCAAGTGGTGTAGGGAGACATGAGTCATCACCTATGCCTGTGTGGGGAGCTGCTTCAGAGTCATCCATGCTCCTGTATGTAACCCCTATCGACTACTGTATTAATTCCAATAAATTCACTGCTTTTATTAGCTGTCTTTGGTCCATAAGGCTGCTAATGAATCAGGTCCTAACCTGCTGTATTTTGTGCAAGTCCTATGGCAATGAGCAATGCATTTGCAGACTTTTTATGACTGGCACTATTTGATGAAGGCTGTGTTGGAGCCTGTGGTATTCCTTAATTGGCAAGCTGCCTATAATGACCAGGCTGAGGCTCAGGGTTGTTTTATATACAGTATAGCATTGCTACTTCTCTTATGATGCTCATGGGCCAAGGACCATATATTAACCCTGTCACATGAGCCCAAATTGGAAAACATGCTGTTTTACCTGCCTCAGGAGACACCATTGCCCTTGGTGCATTGGGGGATCCCATTACCCTTCAGTGGAAATTCCCTGCTCCCTTATTAACCCAGGAGCAAGGGTATGTATGGTGATATTTTCTTTTGTAATTAAATGTTATTTGTATGTTAATAAATAAAGTTGCCTGGGGGTCAGAGCTATTAGCAAGCCATAGGAAAGCAGGGCAGTGGTGGTGTACGCTTGTGATCACAGCACTTGGTAGACAGAGATAGGTAAGTCTCTGTGTGTTCAGGGATGCAGCCAGCATTGGATACACATGCCTTTAATCTCAATACCAACCATAGAACACCTGGAGGTCTATACAGACAGGCTGTGATGAGGCAGTCCTGTGGTTGGGTTTACAACCAATGAGAAGGCAGAACAGAGACTATATAAAGACTTTAACACAGGAAGTACCTCCTCCTTCAGAGAGGTAGGACCACTGCAGGAGGAAGGGTAAGGTTTTAGCTCTTAGCTCTGACCTCTTGGCTTTCTTCTTTGCATTGGTTCTGTGTTTCTTATTTATAAAACGGTTGGTTACATCTACAGGTATGCTTGCATTTTTCCCCAGAATACCACCATGCTGATATGAATACCCTCCAGAGATGTGCATCCAGCAACAGACCAAGAGACTTTGGCCAAAGAAGAAGCTTCAGAGGGATAATGTATGATTTGCTCCACTACTGTGGCATTAGTAAAGGTCGTTTTATTACTGGCATTTGACCCTAGATACAAAGCAATTGCCTCACCCCCTACAAGGTCGCTAATACATCACCAGAAAGACTTCGATTGGCACACTAAATATGACTAGGGTCCCATCCGTGTCCTTGAAGCTGAATTTTTGACTAATCTTTCTCTTCAAATGTCTTCTGCAACAGGTTCACCAACAGAAGGTGGCCAAAAGGTGACTCTACAGGTTTTATTGGCTCTCAGATACTTAGAACAAAGTCCTCCTAGAGAGATAATGCATGCATGGCTCACTGAGATACAGAAGGCTACTGCCTAAAGCCCACCACCTGGACAGCTCTATAGGATTGGTGCTCTTTGAGGGCTGGTAGTCAATGATGGGTATAAGCTTGTTTGAAAAACCAACCTAAGACAGGCACAGTCCATTACGCTGAGCTCTCCTGAGGTGAGGTCAACAAGGCTAGGGAAATGCACCCTAGCTCCCACTGAGCATGTCCCATATAATAATAAAAAGTAGTGGATATGTGGGATTACTCATCCCTAACAGGCTTGAGGGCCAGCTGGCCCAAACCAGTAAAAAAGATACTTTCTGAGAGCCAACCTGGGTCTGCCTAAGGACCTTAGCAACAGCAGCTGAGACATGATCTGGAGATGACCTGGACCAATGAGAAGCAGCCATATCACACCAGCAGATGCATATTCATCAGACCTTCCCCCAGGGTGGGGTGGAGGGTATATAAGGCTTGCCTCTTCCTGAATAAACTGAGCTTGTTGTTTCAATATTCTCCCAGAGTCTGTGTCATTGACTCTGCGCCTACTTGGCCCCTTCCCCCAAAGGGAACAGCAGTACAGGACCCTGCCACAGTCTACCTAGGAAAAGTCATATAATATCAAGTATTGACATGTTGGATTCTATCTTTCCCTTTGGAGCTAATAATATTTACTTTAATTATTTAATGATCTCATGGTGGGTGCATATATTTTTAAATAAATATTACATCATCTTATTGAATTGATTCTTTTATCAGTATATAATGACCCTCTTTATTTTTTATTCTTTTGATTTTTAGTATGCTTTATTTGATAGGAACATACCCACTGGTTTCCATTTGTGTCTGGTATCTTTTCTGACCCTTTGCTTTAAATCTTTCAATATATTTACTAGTGAAGTAAGTTCTTACAGGTATTATACATTTAGGGTTTTAAAAAACTCCATTTAGGCCAGGTGTGGTGGCACATGCCTTTAATCCCAGCATTTGGAAGACAGAGGCAGGTGGATCTCTGTGAGTTTGAAGCTAGCCTTGTCTACAAAGTGAGTTCCAGGACAGCCAGGGCTGTTACAAAGAGAAACCCTGTCTTGAAAAACCAAAAAAAAAAAAAAAAAAAAAAAAAAAAGGAAAGAAAGAAAAATCCATTTAACCAGTCTGTGTGTTTTGATTGGTGAATTTGATTCATTTACATTCAAGGGGTATGTACTACCTCTTGACATTTCTTTAATCTTTTTTAACATGCCCAGTCAAAACAAGCTGACTCATCCAAACATGGGGTTTCCCTTTATAAATTGCCACTTGCCTATGGGCTGTGTCTGTCCCCTCTATATCCAAGTACAGCCCTTATCCCTCCCTGGCAAATATCCTTTCACTCTCTCCCTTGTTCCTTTCCCCCTCCCTCCTTATCTCCTGTCTTTGTCCCTTATTCCCTGCCCTTTATCCCTCCAGGGCAAATAAATATCCTTTGTGCTGAGAACTTGGTCTTGGGATGTCTTGTGCCAACTTTAAGATCTTTTTACCAGTCCCACCACTGGAAAGTAGCCTGATTACAAAGATGGCCAGTTCAAGCTCTGTATCCTCCATTACTAGGAGTCCTCGCTCGGGTCACCATCATAGGTTCCAGGAAGTTTCCACTGTACTAGGTTTCCACATCACCCTCTAAAGGCCCCTCTGTTGTAGTTATCTCTCCTCATACTCTCTCCCTTCAGCCCTCCCTCCTTGACCTGATCCCTCATGTTTCCATCCCCACCCACCCCTAGTCCACCTGGAAAAATCTATTCGATTCTATTTTCCCTTCCCAGGAAGATCCATGTGTCCCCCTCTAGGGCCCTCCTTGTTACTTAGCCTCTCTGGGTCTGTGGATTGTAGCATGATTATCCTTGAACAGCTAATATCTTATAAGTGAATACATATATATCATGTTTGTCTTTCTGGGTCTGGGTTGCCTTGCTCAGGATGCTTTTATTCTAGTCCCATTCATTTGCCTGGAAATTTCACAATGTCATTTTTTTCTAACAGCTGAGTAATAATCTGTTGTGTAAATGTAACACATTTTTAAAAATCCATTCTTTGGTTGAGGGACATTTAGGTTGTTTCCAGGTTCTGGCTATTATGAATAAAGCTGCTATGAACATAATTTAGCAAATGTCCTTGTGGTAGGATGAAACATCCTTTGGGTATATGCCCATGAGTGGTATAGTTGGGTCTTGAGGTAGATCGAGCCCCACTTTTCCAAAGAACTGCCATATCAATTTCCATAGTAGCTGTACAAGATTGCACTCCCACCAGCAATGGAAGAATGTTCTCCCCTGCTCTACATCCTCTCCAGTATAAGCTATCACTTCGTTATTGATCTTAGCCATTCTGACAGGTGTAAGATGGAACCCCAAAGTCATTCTGATTTGCATTTCTCTGATGGCTAAGGATGTTGAACATTTCTTTAAGTGTTTATCAGCTGTTTGAAATTCCTTTATTGAGAATTCTCTGCTTAGATCTATAATGCATCCTGTAATTGGATTGGTTGTTGATGCCTTGTTTCTTTAGTTCTTTGTATATTTTGGATATTAGTCATCTGTCAGATGTGGAGTTTGTGAAAATCTTTTCCCATTCTGTAGGTTGAAGTTTTGTCTTATTGATGGTGTCCTTTGCCTTACAGAAGATTTTCTGTGTCATTAGCTCTCATTTATTAATTGTCGATCTTAGTGCCTGAGCTATCAGTTTAGGAAGTTGTCTTTTGTGCTGGTGCATTAAAGGCTGTTACCCACTTTCTCTTCTGTCAGGTTCAGTGTGTCTGATTTAAAATTGAGGTCTTTTATCCCCCTGGACTTGAGTTTTGTTCAGGGTGATAAATATGGTTCCATTTGCATTCTTCTACATGAAAACATCCAGTTAGACCAGCACCATTTGTTGAAGATTCTTTCTTTTTTCCATTGTGTACTTCTGATTTCTTTATTAAATTCAGGTGTCCATAGGTGTATGGATGTACATCTGGGTCTTTGATTCGATTCCATTGATCTGTTGTTATGCCAATACTATACAGTTTTTATTACTGTAGCTCTGTAGTAGAACTTGAAATCAGGGATGGTGATACCTCTAGAAGTTCTGTTATTGTTTAGGATTGTTTTAGCTATCCTATTTTTTTTCTCCACATGAAACTGAGTATTGTCCTTTCAAGGTCTGTAAAGAATTGTGTTGGAATTTTGATGGGGATTGTGTTGAATCTACAGATTGCTTTTAGTAGGATGGCCATTTTTACTATGTTTATTTTTACTCATCCATGGGCATGGGAGATCTTTCCATCTTCTGATATCTTCTTCAATTTCTTTCTTCAAAGACTTGAAGTGTTTCATCATATGTCTTTCATTTGCTTGGTCAGGGTTACCTCAAGATACTTTATATTGTTTGTGGCTATTGTGAAGAGTGTTGTTTCTCCAATTTCTTTCTCAGTCTGTTTGTCATTTGTATATAGGAAGGCTACTGATTTTTTTTTTTTAGTTAATCTTGTATCCAGTCACTTGCTGAAGTTGTTTATTAGTTGGAGAAGTTTCCTGGTAGAATTTTTTGGGTTGCTTATGTGTACTATCATATCATCTGCAAATAATGACTCTGACTTCTTCCTTTCTAATTTGTATATGCTTCATCTCCTTCATTTTTCTTGTTGCTCTAGCTAGAACTTCAAGTACTATAGTGAATAGTCATGGAAAGAATGTACAACCTTTTCTTGTTCATGATTTTAGTGAAATGGCTTGGAGTTTCTCTCCATTTAATTTGATGTTTGCTATAGACTTGCTGTAAATTGCCTTTATTGTGTTTGGATAGATCCCGTGTTTCCCTAATCTCTCCAAGACTTTACCATGAAGGGGTGTTAGATTTGTCAAAGGCCTTTTCAGCATCTAATGAGATGATTATGTGGTTTTTATTCTTTCAGTTTGTTTATATGGTAGATTACACTGACTGACTTTCATATGTTGAACCATCCCTGTATCTATGGGATGAAGCCTACTTGATCATGGTGGATGATCTTTTTGGATGTTTTGTGAGTATTTTATTGAATAATTTTGCATCTATGTTCATAAGGAAAATTGTTTTTGTAATTCTCTTTCTTTGTTGAATCTTTGTCTGGTTTGGGTATCAGGGTGACTGTGGCCTCATAAAATGGATTTAGCAATATTTCTTCTGTTTCTATTTTATGGAATAATTTGAGGAATATTGGAGTTAACTCATTTTTGAAAGTCTGGTAGAATTCTGTGCTAAAACCATCTGGCTCTGAGCTTTTTTTGGGTGTGTGTGTGTGACTTTTAATGACTGTTTCTATTTCCTTAGGGGTTATAGGTCTATTTAAGTCATTTTTTCTGATCTTAATTTAACTTTGGTAAGTAGTATCTATTGAGAAAATTATCTATTTCTTTTAGGTTTTCTAGTTTTGTGGAGTACAAGTGTTTGAAGTATGATCTAACGATTCTTTGGATTTCTTTAATGTCTGTTGTTATGTTCCCCTTTTTGTTTCCGATTTTGTTAATTTGGATATTCTCTCTCCATCTTTTAGTTTGGATGAGGGTTTGTCTGTCTTGTTGGTTTCTTCAAAGAACCAAATCTTCATTTCTTTGATTCTTTGTATTGTTTTCTTTGTTACTATTTTATTCATTTCAGCCCTCAGTTTAATTATTTCCTGCCATATACTCCTCTTATGTATGCTTGCTTCTTTTTGTCCTAGAGCTTTTAAGTTGCTAGTATGAGATCTCCATTTTTTTTAATGTAGATATTTAGTGCTATGAACTTTCCTCTTAGCACCACTTTTGTTCTGCCCCATAAGTTTGGATATATTGTGTATTCTCTTTACTTTTATCTTGACTCATTTTTCATTCAGTAGAGAGTTGGACAATTTCTATGAGTTTGTAATCTTTCTGTTGTTCCTGTTCTTGATATCCAGTTTTAATCCTTGGTGGTCTGATAGGATGCAGGGAGTTATTTCATTTTTCTTGTGCCTGTTGAGACTTGTTTTGTGATTGAGCATGTTGTCAGTTTTGGAGAAAGCTCTGGGAGGTCTTGAGAGAAGGTATAGTCTTTTGTGTTTGGATGAAGTATTCTGTAGATATCTGTTGTCTCCTATAATGTCTGTTATAGCTCCAATATCTCTCTGTTTAGTTTTTGTCTGGATGACTTGTCCATTGGTGAGAACAGGGTATTGAAGTCTCACACTATCAAAGTGTGAGGGTCAATGTATGGCTTATGGTTTAGTAATGTTCCTTTTATAATTGTGGGTACCCTAATGTTTGGGGCATAAATGTTAAGAATTGAAACATTATCTTGATGGATTTTTGGCTTGGAGTATGAAGTACCCATCCTCATCTTTTTGGTTATTTTTGGTTTGAAGTCTCTTTTGCTAGATATTAGAATGGCTACACCAGCTTGCTTCTTAGGTCCATTTGCTTGGAAATCTATTTCCAACCCTTCACTCTGAGGTAACATCTATCTTTGGTGTTGAGATGTGTTTCTTGTATGCAGCAGCAGGGTAGATCCTGTTTTCACATCCATTCTGTTAGTCTGTGTCTTTTTTATGAGGAAGTGAGTCTTGAGAGATATCAAAGACCAATGATTGTTAATTCTTGTTATTTTGTTGTTGTTGTTGTTGTGTGTGTGTGTGTGTATGTGTGTGTGTGTGTGTGTGTATGTGTGTGTGTGTGTGTGTATGTGTGTGTGTGTGTGTGTGTGTGTGTGTGTCTGCATGCTTACCTTCTTTTGTTTTTGCTGGTGTGAGCTTTATTTCCTGTGTCTTCATGGGTGTAGCTAACCTCCTTGGGTTGGAGTTTTCTTTCTAGTATTTTCTGTAGGGCTGAGTTTGTAGATAGATATTGTTTAAATTTGACTTTATCATGGAATATCTTGTTTTCTCCATCTAAGGTGATTGAAAGTTTTGCTGGATATGGTCTGTGGGTTGGTAGCTTACCTGGAGTTCTGGTGGCTAGCCGGTGAGGCCTGTGGTCCAGCAAGGAATCCCTGCCCAAGGTGGAGGCTGGGATATGGCAATGAGAAGGGGAGTGGTATTGGGGATAGTGTCAGAGGGGGCAAACCAAGAAAGTGGAGAAGTCCATGGGCAGGCAGCCTACCTTGTTCTCTGGCAGGCACGGCCTGTGTTTAGGCAGGGGGTGTCCACTGAAATTGGGGGCTGGAGCACAGGGATGAGGTTGGGGAGGGACAACTGAGGATTGGGACTGTTGGAAGCTAGAAAGGTCTGTGGAAGGTAGCATACCTGGTCTTTGGCCAACATGCTTGTGCAGAGGGTGTCTACTCAAGAGAACCAAGAGAGTGGGTAAGGTCCCTAGGTCACTGGCCTACCAGGTCCTCTCTGATAGGTATGGCCTGTGGCTGGGTAACAGGTATCTGCTGAAGGGAACCAAGAAAGTGGGAAAGGTCCCTCAGGCAGATGGCCTAGCTGGTCTTTGGCAGGCATTGTAGTTGGGCAGGGGACATAGTGACTGCTGGAGTTGGGAACTTGGACATAGTGACAGGCATGGGTGACAATTGAGGACTGAGTCTATTGGAAGCTAGAGATCGAGGAGGACCTGACGGCAAAGTCTAGTTGGTCTTCTGGTAGGTGTGGCCTGTGGATGGGCAGGGAGTGTCTGGCTGAGGGAACTGAGAGAGTAGAGAAGGTCTGTGGGTGGCTGGCCTACCTGGTTTTCTGGCAGGCATGGCCTGGACATTTCTTTAATCTCAAGTATATTCTTAATTCCTTTCTGCCTCTCTTTATTGTCTTTGTTATTTGATAGCTTTTTTTGTTGTTGTGATAAAGTTTGATTTTCATTTCTTTTTCTTGTGCCTGTTCGTCTATTGAGTTCTATGCATTTGTATGTTTCTTTACTGGTAACAGGCTCAAGGTTTTGAGAAAAAGGAGACTTCCCTAGGTCCAGTGTGCTCGTTGGTGGTACTGGGGCTTGCAGTGCTGGTGGTCACTTTTCTGAAAATGTAGGGCCAAGATAGTACTTTTTCCAAGAACCAAGGAGCAAACAGAAATTATGTTAGGACTTTGGGCACAAGAACCTGCAGTCCCATGTTCACAGGCTATGGAGGAGAAGTTCCTTATCTGTGGCTAGGCACATGCAGAGAACATTTCATCTTGTAGCACAGATATACTTGCTTCTAGATATTTTAGAATGTGGAGGATATCTTCTCTAGGTCTCATGGGTTGATCAACCCTGGAGTCAGGTCTTGTAGCTTTGCTATTTGCCATCTTGGAGCTGAATGATGTGGAAGCAATGTTTCTGATTCACTGGATCACAAATAGTTGTAGAACTGAGGCATGTAGCATTGGTTGGCATGATCCTGGAGACGAGGGTCATAGATAAGATCTTCTTTTGATCCAAGGGATCAAGTTTTTTAAGCACTCCATAGACAGAACTTCAAGGCTGTGTTGGGGATGAGCCTTTTCCTAGTTCCCAGACTAAACACAGATGGTAGCCAAGGTTGGGACACAGGTGGCAGCTTTTCTGGTTTGTGGCAATCTCCTGATATACATACAGGGTTGAAGCCAAGACTTTTTGGCCAGCAGTTACAGGGACCCATTTCTGATGGTAGAAGAAGACATTTTTCCCTACTTCTCACTGGGCAAGTGTTATTAGTTATTTTTTTGTTGCTGTGATGAAACACCGTGACCAAGGCAACTTACAGAAGAGTTCATTTGGGCTTATGTTTTTAGAGGGTTAGAGTCTATGATGATGCAGTGAAAGTATGATGGTAGGGGCAGGAAGCTGAGAGCTCACATCTTAAACTGCAAGCACAAGGTAGAGAGAATGAACAAACAATGGCTTGAGTCTTCAAACTCTCAAAGTCTGCCCCCAGTGACATATTTCTTCAAATAAGGCCGCACCTCCTAAGCCTCTCCAAACAGCACCACCAACTGGGGACTAAGTATTCAAAGGTCTAAGACTTTCAGGGTCATCTCATTTAAATCAACATATTCCCATGGGCTGTACTTAATCTGTAGCTATGACTGCCACTGGATCTGAAGCTGCAGGATTGAACCAAACCATACCATACTAAACCAAATCAAACGCAACCCAACCCAAACCCAACCAAACCAAAATATACATAGTCCAGTGAGGTGAGCAATAAAATTGAATGGGGATGAGATGCACAGGGTTGGCAGACTCAGGAATATAAGGGAAGAGACTCAGTTTAAAGCTTGACAAAGTGACATACACATGTAATCCTAGAACATAGGAGGCTGAGGCAGGACTCTTGCTTATGAGCTTGCTGCCAGCCGGGACAGTTATATAATAAATATCAAGTCAGCCAGGGCTGCATCACAAGAGTCTATCTTAAAAAAATGGAGAGAGAGGAAGAGAGAGAGGAAGAGAGAGAGAGAGAGAGAGAGAGAGAGAGAGAGAGAGAGAGAGAGAGAGAATTCGTTTTTCTGTAGAGACAAGGTTCCTCACATGTGTGAGCAATGGAGCAAACTGTTAGCAGGTGAGTGAGTTGTTTCCGGATGTCAATGTCACCCTTTCAGGGTTTTTGTGTGCTCACCAATTTGTTTCAGAGTTTCTACATTACAATGATTTTTTTCTTTTACATCTCTTTGACGGGAATTATATTCCTTGAGAAGACAGACTACTCTGTGTATTTTGTTTTACATTTTACAGAGGCATGTAAATAGATCTGGCTGTAGGCAAATGTTTATTATTTGACCAAAAGTACAAGGAGTGATAATGATAAATAACTAAACACTTCAGCTTCTTTGGAAATTCTTTCCTTTGGAAATGTTACTTTTTTGTAAGTTTGAATTTATTATCATCGTGTGTATATGTGCATGATGTGTGTGTGTGTGTGTGTGTGTGTGTGTGTGGCCCTACTTAGAAATTTTTATTTATGCAACTGCTAGCTAGCCTTTGAATAAAATGTTGGCCTGAATACTCAATTGATATATATTTTTTTTAATTTTGAGACAGGGCTCACTATGTAGCTCTGACTAGCCTGGAATGCTCTCTATTGATCCGGCTGGTCTCAAACTCATAAAGATCCGCCTGCCTCTGCTTCTGGAGTACCGAGATTAAAGGATATGCATCGCCACCCCCAGCCTTAATACTCCAATTCTTAATGTGTCAACTGACTTCACTTTTACCCATGACACACTTTTTTACAACCTCATACTCCTGATTAGATTGTTTGCTTTTCATGACCTACACCTATGTCTTTAATAGTCTTGTAACCTGTCCACAGATTTTGCTTGCCGCCATGCCCATTCACTGTAAAGTTTTGATAGTTTTAACTTCTAGCTTGGAGCACTCTCTCCACTGGGATTTCCAAGGCATTAACTTCTTATAATCTTATCTAAATTACTTTCAAATCTGATGTCAGGCCCATGGTCTTTGTCTTTAATAGTTTGTGGTTTGAATTCTGACTACCTAAAATTCTGTGGAGTATAGAAATAATAAAGCTGGTTTCATATTTTCATGGAATCAATAACTCCCTCTTCCTGAAACTCTAATTCCACACTAAGGACGTTTTTATTATTGTTTGCTTTTGAGGACTACAAGGAATTTAAACTGCCTCCTTGAAAATAAAAATACTTTTTCCCTTCTCTTTCCTTTCAGATGGATGTAGATTCCTATGCTAGAGGAAATCCTGGTTGTGTTTAACCCCTGATAAGATTAGATTTTTACTGTGCAGCATATACAAACAGGCCTTCAAGAACAGAAGTTTATCAACTGATCAACTATCCAAACATACAACCAGAACTGGGAAGATAGGTCTTGGCTGTAAAGGTAGGAGGGAACTGGTACCCAACTTGACCTTGAGTATTGAGATATGCTCCAGATCATTTGTCCATTAAAGGTTACTGTGAAAAAGCAATCACAGTTAATAACAGTGAGTTGCTTTTATTTGCAATGAGTATGTGGGAGTAAAAGGGATGGAGATTACAGACAGCTCACCTTGATACGTCTACTGCTGGGTCAGCTATGGACACATAGGGATGATTCTGCTGTAGCTATGTTGGGGAGAACTCCTGGGCATGAGCACTAAGCTCATATCATAGTTCAAATTGTCATTTATTTCTCTTTGTTATTCCAAAGATTTAGCAAAATTCACTGAATTATTCTAACTTTGTCTTAACTATGCTAAGGGGAATTAGGGACAGAGCCTCGTTTTGACATGTTGTAAGGTTTGATGGGAGAGGAGAGGTCAGTTTAATGATAGCAATGCTACCTTCTGAGATGTCCCTAAGAGAGGGGAGTTGCAGGGTGGCATTGATACTATCAAGTCCCATCTTTTCTGACCCGTGGAAAATATCCTTCCCTTTGGAGACTGTCTGGTTGTATCAAGAAAGGAGATATCTCCCTCAACAAGTCTTCCTTGGTTTTGTGCCTTGGTCATTTATGTTCTATCACTGGATGGCTGGTCTGTGGGGACCTGTTAACACACAAGTCAGATTCTTAGCTAGACCCATTTAGGTTCAGAGATGTTCAGCTCAGTTCTAGCTTTTGAGACTTCTAGAGTGATCATGACATAAAAATGAAAGAGGACACAAAAGTCAGAGCCTCCTTCAGCCTTTTTCTTCTGAATAGACACTTTCTATTGAAACTAATCTGGCTTTTGTGAAGAATAACATTAATATTAAAGCAGACAAGGCTGAATGAATATCAACAATAATTAAATTACTGCAACTGCAGGTTTGGGCTGCACTGGTCTTGCAGCCTCAGTGCGTTAAACTGAGAGGCTGTTTACCACTAAGCGCTCAGGACAGCATCATTCATCATTCTTGTTGGCTCACAGTGATGGCCAGGATGCTATGATCAACTGAGCTGGATTCGGAATTGGTGTTCCAATGATGTGATAATGTATTCCATGTCATACTTGCGAGTGATTGCATTGATGGAAACATTTTCACCCCTTCCATGGGAGGAGTTTGTTTTGGGCCTTCAACTCCAACACCTGTGTTACCTAAATGCCAAGATGGCAGAGTACGTTTAAACCAGAGAATTCAGGACTGGCAGAACTAGGTTCCTTCACATGACATTTTTTATGTGCTCAGATCTTTGGTGCTGGTATATTTTATGGCCCCAGGATGTATAGATAATGACATTGTGTCTTCAAATAGGGTCTTTCTTTGTGCCTTAAGCATTAGACAAGGGAAGAAAAACCCTCATTCTTAACATTTTCTGATATTGGAAATTTTTTTTCTTCATATAAAGGTATGTCCTAGAAAGCCTAACTTTTAATACATTATTCATTCTTGAAAAATATTCTGATTAGAAGTAGGCAAGATGGTAATCAAATATTTAAAAATATGCAAATGCAGCCCATTCAGTTCCTCTCAGTAGTGTCAATATTTTTCAGTATATTTATGCAAATATACTCTAACTGCATTTTAGCTCTGAAATCAGACATATTTGGTAAAAATAGAAATGAGTGAGTCTCTTATGAAATAACACAAACTATGCTTTGGGAGAATATAATTTTGCTATAAAGTAGGAAATGTTTTAATATTTATATAAGAAAACCACGACGTTTATAAACACTCTATTAAGCAGTTTTACAATGGGGCCACCACTGACATGTGGAAACGCAATAAATACTCATGGACACACGGAGTATGAAATATACATCTTGATTTTATAATCGTGTGTGCTTTATTTTTTTACACAAATGGAATGGAAGTGTTGAATATTTACACTTAACAGGAGTGTAAGCTGTGCAGATTCTCTGTAAACTCCAGCCAGGCAAGGAGTAATTCCCCCTCCCTCCCTCCCCTCCCATCCTGCGTTACAGCTCGATGGAGAAACATCCTGTCAGAGAGAAGCACAGAATTGTCATAGTAAAAGGATCTAATGGGTACAACCTGGTGCACTCAGAAGTTAAGATACACTTAGGAAACACAAATTTGAAAAGAAGAAAAGTTTTCCATCCCATCGGGAGTCAACCTTGCCATTTGGTTGTCTGTCCACATGAGCTGCGAGGGAGACACTGCACTCTTTTAGCTGATCTTTGTCTAAATTTTCGGCCTGTCTTAGCTTGTCTTCAGCTGCTACAAGAAACTGCACAGCTGTACGAGAAATGATTTCTGAAGCACAGGTTTCAGTGAGGAAGGATATTTACAGACTGAAGTGTGTATGTGTTTCCAACCACGTTGACTTATACCTCATGTAATGTGTATACATGGTATGCATACCATCTACACCGTACACTTAATTAATGCAGAGCCACAGAATTATCTATGGAGTGTCCTGGAAAATCTGTTGTCACAGGAGATACTCCACATGCTTTAAGGGAGCTGATGCCTCCCCAGGAGTGACTCATTAGTGTAATCAATTTAGGAACTTGCCTTAGTCCTGGGCTTAAATGCATTTTGTAGAAATTTTAGGCAGGACCAAGACAGGAAAGATGTCCTTCCACTAGCAAGTCCATCCAATCTCACCAGAGCAATCACCAGCTGAAAAGCAGAGGGGGGCTTCACATGGAGGTGGGAAAAAGAAAGTAGGGGGAATCTCTCTCTCCAAACCAGGGCGGTGTCATGGCTTCAGTGAGGTTTGTTACAATAGTTGTTGGGGCCAGAGTTTGCCTCTGTTAAAAGAAAGCGTCCTCAGCCTGGGTGGGGCTGGGAGGGAGTTCCTGGAGACAGGTCCAGGCAGAGGCTTCCAGGTGCCAGGGGCCCACAGCTCTTGCATCAGCACTGCCAGGGCAGTGGTGCAGGCTGGCTCCAGGTCAGGGCCTCACACTCAGCTTTGCTTTCTGGGCTGAGTAAGTAAAATGGTGACCCCAAGTATTTGTGTCGTTAGTCCATTGTGTGGACTTGCTGTCTGAATCAGCCGTGAGCCCTTTATAGGACAGGAAAACTAAGGAGTGGGATGTGGCGATGATCAGAGCTATGTGAGGAGAGGAGAGGGCAGGTAAGTTTGGGAGGAAGGAATAAGGAGGGAAACAGGAGGTGGTGGTAAAGGAGAGATGGACAGAGAAAGAAAGAGGAGGGAGGAGGGGCAAGGTCCACGACCCAGGGAGGATAAGAGGAGAGGGTCAAAATGAGAGAATGGAAGTGGTAGAAAAAATGAGGGGAAGAAATAAGTGAGAGCCAGAGGTGTACAGAGCACTCCTTGGCTCAGTCCTGAAGGGCTGGCAGTAGGATCTAAGACAGCTCACAGAGGCACCCGAGTGCAGCTTCATCTAGATGGCCTTGCCAAGTGGATAGAGCCAACCCCTGAATTTGGGTCTGGGAGAAAAGGCCTTCAAAGAATACATAGGCCATCAATCTCATGGAAAAGAGCAATAAGCAAATGCCTCAGCAATAACTGGCTGAAAGGTGGGATTTCGGTTTTGGTAAAGCTGAGACCCCCATGGTGCTACACATTGTACCAGAGCATGAAAAATAGCACCAGTGACACGATCTGGCACTTTTCCGAAAGGGCCCAGCATGTGAAGGTGACACTGTGCCCCCCGCGAGCCTTCAGATTGGAGAGAGCTCCGGACAAAGTTTGCAGTGTTAGCACCAGTCTGGCCCAAGGCTCCAGGTGCATTTGCACCAGATGTGATCTGGGTGACTTTCATGCCATTTCCATATATGTTGTCGTCAGATTTGCTGCAAAATACACCAGTTCTTTGGAGCCATAGAGACCTCAACATTGGGAAGTGCAAGACGACACAACAGAATGGATGTGTGACTTCTACAGGAAAAGACCCTCTCACCAATGTGCTTGGTGATTCTTCAAGCAAATATATATGTATATATTTATATAAATCTACATAAAAAATCAGTGCTAATGCTAATCTGGAAGCATCTACACTGGGAAAATAAATAATTATATTACTACAAAACCAATGGTTTGTGGTTCAATTTGATTGTACTCAGCCACAGCAATACTATCCAATGGAAAGCACATCACACAACTGGAGAAAACATCTACTCATTAATGACAGTCCTCTAAGGTAAATGGTTGCATGCTCAGTGGAGAAACCAAAGAAGTTATCATGGCGGCCTATAAAGAGAGCTGGGATCAGGAATGGCATTCTAGTGGCAGAAAACTTCTGAGAGCAATATTGATGGGAGTTGGCCTTGACCTGAAACTGGTGAGTTGCAGAAATGGACACGTCTTTTAATGTTTTGAGCCCTCTAAGGCTATCTCTGGAAAACTGAATTTTCATATGAGGGGGAAAAATGCATGGCTGCTTACTACCCCTTCCATTGGCAAAGGCAGCCTCAAAACTATAGGTAGATGCATACTTTTGCATTTTAATGTTTGTTTTGGTGACTGCAGCTGGGCAGACGATGGTATGATTTTGGAAAGACCCTTGATTTTGGAAAGAGACTCTCGGTTTTAAGCCCCGATGTTCTAACTGAGAAGCCCCATCACTCTGATGGTTCTGTCTTTTGTTCTTGTACTCCAGCTTACATGCTGGTTGGCTGCACAGTGTGGCAGAATCCCTGCCAGGTCTTGATGTACCCCAGAAATAAGGCGATGGGGCTTAGTCTGGGCATGCATAGAACCCAGATATGAGTAGTTATTAATAACACTAAAAAGTCTCTCTCTGAACACCTTGGGCAGAACCAGTGCTGACGTCACCATCAGCGCTAAAGTGGGAAGCTAACTCTTATGTTTCAGTGTATAGCCTTCAGGAGGGTTTTTCCCCCCTCCTGAATAATAATTAATCATTATTATAATTGTTAGAAAAATGAACTTGGTCCAGGTGCAGTCCTAAGGAAGGCAGTTCAATTGGTTGAGCTCAAAGTCATAATCATCCTTGCTTTGTGGTTCTCTTTACCATATATTCTGAACCAAGAAAAGTGCATCCCTCACCACTCCCAACTAGATAACTTCTCTTTTTTCTCTTCCTCAGAGAAATAGTGCATCTTAGGACAGATCTCCCCCTGTAATGCCAACCTGGGCTGTTACAAAACACTCAGTTGCTCTGTGAAACAAAGAAAAGATAATTCTAATGACTTATGGTTTTCCAGAATACTGAATGGTTCTTGAACTGTATGCAAGTGACTAGGAACAAAGCTGAATTTGTCTATGTCCATGGTTGGCTCAGGCTATTTAACTGGAGGAAAGCAATCGTTCCCTTTTGATGATTTGCATGAGTTTGTCTCTGAACAGCAATCAGCTTAAAAAAAAAAAGTAACAAGAAGTCTCTTCCAAAAATATCCATGAAGGTAACTTATTAAGGTATGTGTTCCATAAGAGTGTATCGCTAGTGTACTAGTGCGCATGGGCGAGGAGGGAGGTGAGTGAGGGGGAAGTCTTTGTCAGACCTGGAGGGAACTCAGATGCTCTGAATGGATCATCAGCAACAAAAGGGAGTGCAACCTCAGATTCTTGAATTTGATCGTCTGCTGAGAGTGTGTACATTTAGTCTTTCAATGGTATTTTAGTCTTTACAAAATAGTTCACAAAACTTTTAACCTATAGAAATTCATTTCTATACATTTAATATATTTTATTGTATAAATTATTCTCATCTTTAGTGCCTTCTTTCAGTTTATAAATGGCAAAATAGACAATCGACAATCATAAAGCTAGTCCAGGTGGAATCCCCTCCTCAGTAAGGTTAGTCGTCCACACAAGTCATCGATTTTACGGCACACTTGTCTTTGCACATGCCAGCCAAGGAAACTAAGCAATCATCCTCCCCTGATAGTATGTCGTCTCCAAAGTGACTCTATTCTGGTTTCCTTATTTCCTTTGCTTGTTAAGAAATCAAAGGATGTGCATAGTTATAAAATTCCAAGTGTACCAATTACAGAGGTGGGTAAGGGGAAGGTTGGTGAGGTCTGAGTGCTGGCAACTTTTCTTAAAGCAAAAAACACAGAGAGCTCAGCAGCTAAATCAGCTCTGGACATCTGCTGGGGTGAGAAGGCTGCCCATCTCTAGGGCAGAGAGCTCATCCGAGGTTCATCCCTACACCTGGTACTTTGAGCAAACCAAAGCCTTCCTGCATACTGCAATGTCCTTTCCGTCCCACCCTCTGGCCCCTCTGTCTCCTCCATGGCTTCACACAGTTTGTGTTGTACATTCATAAGGATTCACATTGACTGCAAAAACATAAATGCAACAAAAACATAAAAGCCTCCAAGTATTATATTATATATATTTTGTTCTTCTAAATGCTCTTCTGTCGTTGTCAGAGGTGCAGTAGCTAATTTATAACTTTTCCTTTGAGGGAATCCAGATGAAAGGCCCAGACTGCTCTTCAATAACAAGCTTGCATTGGTTATATATATCTTCTAAGGTGTCTCCTTGAACAATAGCTGTTACAAAGACAAAAACACCCAGAATTAGGAGGCATTCCCTTGGGGGAAGGACAATGATCTCTCACCCAACAGAAGCTCAAATCAGTGACAGATAACTCATCAGGAAGCTTAATGTCCCCTTCCAGTGAGTAAGAAAAGTAAGAAAGAATGGTCACACAAGTGCAGTCATGTCAGTGATGCTTAAATTCTCTAGGGCATTCTCTCCATGCCCTAAGTCAGGAATCAATGTGTCCCCAGCTTAGTACTTTCTGTGTTCCCAGTTCTAGCAATCAATCTCTTGTTCGTTTCATGGATGCCTACTCTGAGCCAGGCACTGGAGCAGAACACACCGCAGTTTCACACTGACAGCTCCCTGTTTGGCCATAGAGTGTCTATCCTTCACTCTAGTTCAGGCAGAAATTCAGGTCTTGTAGACATGGAGATAATAAGAGTTTTGAAGGAAAAGTTAAGTTAACCTTTTCAATTCCAAAACTTCTACTGAGAAACACTGTTATTTGGTAAATTAAGATTTTTACCTCACAGAACTATTTATACTGTGAGTACCTGATAAGGAACATAAATAAGAGGAAACATAAATCACTAAACTGTAAATTACTAAAATGCTCAGTTCTCAGCATAGATCTAAGCACATTTTGTTGTTTTTTTTTTGAATAAATACTATGTTGTGTGGTGGTATTGTGTTCCCCAAAATATTGTGTACCTTAATAAACTTATCTGGGGTCAGAGACAGAACAGCCACAATATTAAACAGAGGTTAGGCAGTGGTAGCACACGCCTTTAATCCTAGCTAGCACTCCAGAGACAGAAATCCCTCTGGATCTCTGTGAGTTCAAGGCCACATTGGAAACGGCCAGGCGTGGTGACCCACACCTTTAATCCCAGGGAGTGGTGGTAGAAAGGAGAAAGGTATATAAGGCGTGAGGACCAGAAACTAGAGGCATTTGCCCTAGAGAGGCATTTGCCCTGGAGAAGCATTTGGGCCTGGTTAAGCATTCAGGCTTCTAGCAGCAGTTCAGCTGAGAGTCATTCTGGATTAGGACTCAGAGGCCTCCAGTCTGAGGAAACAAGACCAGCTGAGGATCCGGAGAGGTGAGATAGCTGTGGCTTATTCTGTCTCTCTGACCTTCCAGTGTTTACCCCAATACCTGGCTGAGGTTTGATTTTATTAATAAGACTTTTAAGATTCCTGCTACATCTGGCGCCCAACGTTCGTGGTACGAATTCATGAAAAAGCTGTGGCCTTGTGGGCCCCAGCTCAGGCCCGAGCTACACTCAGCCGGTTGTGGTGGCGCTTGCTGGTAGGATTTGCTGAAGGAGGCAGAGGCAGGAGGATCCTGAGTTTGAGGCCGGCCTAGGAGGCTTGCTAAGAAGAAGCTTCGGTCAGGACCCGGCTACAAACGGTGGCAGTGGGACCATGGAGGCAGTGGCTGCTGCTCCACGTTGCTGGCTACTTCTCATCATGTTGGTGACTGCGGTGATGCTGCTACCTGGGACGAAGAGTTTACTACTGCTTGTTCAGAGAAGAATTGCCCGGACCATCGTGTTACAAGAGAGCATCGGCAAAGGTCAGTTTGGAAAAATTTGGCAAGACAAATGGTGGGGAGAAATTGCTGT
>CABHPQ010155064.1:0-12374 GCA_902168405.1 Peromyscus aztecus
GGTACCTAGAAGAAGCAAGGCCTATCTACTGCACACAAGCACATCCTGGAGGGAGCTTTGAGAAACATGCTACTCAGGCATCCAAGGAAATCCAGAAATGTGACATGAAGGAGGTCAGAACTCTGAGTGTGTGCATTTGATACCAGGCTCAACAAAGCCATCTGGGCCAAAGGAATAAGGAATTTTCTATATCATAATCATGTACATTTATCAGAAAATGTAATGAGGATGTGAATTCACCAAACAGGAGTTATGCTTTGATGATGTATATCCCTGCTATCACATGCAAATATCTATAGACAATCAGTGTAGATGAGAACTAACTGTCGAGTATCAAATAAAGTTACATAACTCCCCTCCAAAATAAATAAAAATAAAACCCGCAAAAACATGACTAATTAAAACTGACGTATACAAATACTTACAGATTTGAGTCTTCAAAGAAAACCACATTATTTTAGTTAGTCCTTCTGCATTAAAATATCTTATCTGGATAAGTAATGCCTTGTGGTTCTTTTATCACTATAAACATTTAATATAAAGCCTATAAAATTTATGCATCATTAAAATCATCTTGTTTTTGATTTGTTTTTCCTTTTGGATTTAGTGTTGCAATAAAAATAGGACAGATCATTCTGTACATATTTCTCAAATGCACCATGTTGTAATTGACAGTGGCATTCCGGTATGTGCTGCTTTTATAGAGCTATGATGTTAGGATAAATCAGTATTTGTGTAAAGCATGATGATAATGTTTATTTAAAGCTTTTTGTGCATCCATTGTATCAAGGTTGTTGCTATAAACATCTTTGCTTTCATATTCTGTCTTCATTATGAGCATAATTATTTTGATAGATAAGAAGATTTTCATTTTTCATTCTTTAATTTCTGCAACTAACAGCTATAAAGTAAGTTCTTTGTCATCTGAGACTTTAGAGTTTTTTTTCCAGTTAAAAAAGTAGTCTTACTTTCTATATTCTTTTAAAAATGATGTGAGGCTATGCAGGTTATATTTCATATTATATTCGTATTCTTTGTCACATGTATGAATAATGCATCTTTACTCATTTAGAAATGTTCTAAAACCACAATCTGGCTGATGTATTATGTGGTGGTACAGGCTTAAATATATTAGTCTAGGTACAATTTTTTTCTTAGTATAGATTTAGAATGGTTATGTATCAGTAGTTAATATTCTCTAATTTCATTAATTTTTAAAATATACCATAATCATTGTTCATATTAACACATGGAAAAGATATGAATCATTTTCTGGAATATCTTATTAGATTTTATGGAATATAATAGATAATTTTATCAGTAGATTTTTTGGAAGAGAAAATAACTTTATACAAAATATTATTAATGTATAAAATCATAACTATAAAATATATTTGAAGAAATATAGCAATTATTTATGTATTTATATAAGCAAACTAAGCCAAAGTTAACTCTGAATCCATTCAAACACAGAAAAATATACATTAAAAAGACATTTTCTTCTAACATCTTTGATTGATCAAAACCTTAACATCCTATGAACATAGAAAGCAACCTCAAAAGAGATTACATTTTTGTGGAACAAGAGAAACATGTTTAAAAAGTGAAGAACTCTAAATTTATACATACATGGAGTTAGAGAGTGCATGGAAGAAGCAACTTAATAAAAAAAATGCCTGCAAATTCTTAACACTGCTTCTAAGCGTTTTATTTTGTTGTTGTTGTTGTTTGTTTTGTACATTTTGTTCAGTTAGATATGGCTGTACTAATTAATTTCCTGTAATTAAATTCAGTAGTTTTGTAGATGTGCTCCCCATTCAATTCTATGCAGTAGAATTCCTTCAAAGAATTTCCATTTTCTAAATATCAAAAGGAAGAGTTAGGTGTGAGAAGTATTTGCTCTAAATTTCCACATTGGTGACTTAGCATGACTATTCTAAGTATATAGGTTCTTCTTTGGTTCTTAAAATGAAGAAATGTGAATAAGGACATTGTAAATGAAAGCTACTTTGATAATCTACTTCATCCAAGGTAGAAAGGCTATTATCAAAAGTAAAGAGCAACAAATCCTGACCAGGATGTGAGGCAGAGCTAACTGTTAATCAATGCCTAGGGATATACAAAGTAGTAGCAAATCAGTGAAGAAAGCAGTGTAGGGATTTCTCATAAGTTAAAAGTCAACCTACCATACTACTCAACTATATCACTCTTAGGCATATACTCAAAGGACACTCTATCTGACCATAAGGGCACTTAATATCTGTGTTTATTTTGCTCTATTTATAATAGCAAGAAAATGAGACCAACCTGAATGCTCATTAATAGATGAGTAGAAAATGAAAATGTGCTATATATTCACAACAGATTTTCATTCACCACTAAGTAATGTTAAGTTATATGAGTTGTAATTAATATGGACCTATTCCTCTGTATTGATCCTTTTCTTACAGAATGTGCACTGGTTATGTCCAACCTCTTAGTCTCCAAGGCTTCTGTGATACAGAGGACAAATGACTCATTAGAGCTGTAGAGTCACCTAAGAGGGGTTCCATCATATTCTTTCCCTGGGACATACAAGACTTGGGTCATGAGATAAGCTACCGTTTTAGCCCAGGTGTGATCATTGGCTTTGGCCTCCAAGCATGATTATTGAATACCCAGAAGATCAATTGCACAGTTACTAAGATCAGAGTTAAAATTTAGCTCTTGTATAACACAGACAAAGTTTCATAGAAACAGAATTTTAAATGAATTCTGACTCTTTTTAAGACTTATTTTTTGTTAATTAGATGCTTAATACATTCATGAGAAATTATAAGCAACTGTCTTGATAGAACAAAATCTTTGTTCTTTAAGCATAGAAATTACTCAAGAACAGCTGAAAGCACAGAAATGAGTCATTCTCACAAATCTCTGGATTCTGGAATAGCAGAATTTAGAGGCCCATGCCCCAATTAGAGTAATTGTACTTGAGGATAAAACTTTACTCTGAAGTAGGAAATATTATAGTCAATGTAATATTCAAAGGAATACAAATTTGTTCAGACCACTTTCAGAATCATATTTAAGATAAAATTAAATGAAATAACATCTTCTCTAATCCTATTATATCATACATACGTTTGGTTTTCTTTTTTATACTATTAGTTCTATAATTGTCTCAAAGGAATGTTGGGTAACTTAACAGTACTAAACCATGTGATCATTTACTTATAAGCCAAAATTAGAACCACAGAAATAATATAGACACATAAGGACATGTAGAATATGAATGCATATCAATGAACAAATGCTTCAGATTTTATAGATTTACTCATGTCATTAGCCTGTCAGCTTTATATTTAGATTGCTTATCTAATATTTTTTCATAGCAGTAAGCAATTCTTAATCTAAAATCTTTACTTTCAAAGACATGATGTCAGACATAAGCAAAGTAGAAGATAGTGGGACTCAAACTTACAGAGACTAACCTGATTAATGTATACTTTTAGGCAGGCTAAGCAAATATGAACAGATTAGTTTTTAAATAATATTTTATAGCCCCCAGTTTAAATTAGGGAAGAAAATAACCTGAAAAATCCTACTTTTGAAAGAGAGAATTGCAGGAAGATAGGCAATAGATTTGTAGCTTAATGTAATACATTAAAATTTATCTTACAAATATTAGAAATTAATTATTATGTTAAGATTATAATAACATAGAGACTTTAATTATGCACAGAATAAGCTTATATAGACTTTAAATTTTACCACTGTATAAGGAAATTCAATATAAAGACCTTTGAAAAACATACAGCCATCAATTTAAATATATCACATCCTTAACACAAATATTAAATTTAGCACTCATATATTAAGAATGTTTCTGAAAAATGTATTACTCTAAAAGGTGAAATTTTAATGTAAATTACTTATAGGTGTTTTAACTATCATAAACCATTTTACCTCCTATAGCTCATGTACCCATGACTATTTGAATAATCAAACAGAATTATTTTTTCCAGAATCTGTTTCGAAATGAAATTATTACCCAAATCCACATAGTTAATGCTAAGTCACACAGCTTAATAATATGTGTGTCTTATGAGAACAATCAATAGTTTTATGTCAACAAATAATATTTTAAGGTTTTATCTAACTTTGAATAGACTCAAAGATACTATGTTAATGGCTTGAGAAAGGAAGTTTACAAACATGTACTTACTGTGTCTTAATATGTACCTGAAACATATATGTCCATACAAACATACATTAGTGTTTTAGGTAGGCATGTCCAGAAGTAAAAGAAAAGTAAAAGGTACAGTTATAGGGTGCCCTGAAGATGATAGAAAAAGCAATTGACTTCAGGGTTTATTACCTAATTATTTGTGATATTTAGTAGTTTGAAGGAGAGCTGATACTCACAGGCTCATTTGGGGAAATTTATGGAATCTTTAGGAGAACATGTCTTGCTGGAGAAATATGACACTGAGTGTGAGCTTTGAGGTTTTATAGCCTGGCCTCACTTCTTCCTGTTCTCTGTCCCTGTCTCTCTCTGTGTGTCTTACTGTCTGTCTGTCTGTCTGTCTGTCTGTCTCTCTGTCTCTCTCTCTCTCTCTCTCCTGGTTGTGTGTGTGTGTGTGTGTGTGTGTGTGTTTGTATGTGTGGGTGCTTCTCTCTGCTTTCTATGACTTATTTCTAGGGATAGAAATGATATGAAAGTAAGAGTACCTGGAAAGAGGCTGTGAGTAAAAAGGGTGATTGATTAGAACTTCAATGATGTAGAGAGGTTGGAATGTTGGAAACCAGAGCCTAATTATCATGGGCTATCTTTAGCCTCTCAATATCCATTTATTGCCTTCTTCTGCACCATACCAAACAGCTTTGCTTTACAGGGAAATCCTTTGTAATGTGCAAAGGAAGTTCCATATTAACTAACCAACACGTTGAACGCCAGCAATTGGTATGAGGTTTATATCTGAGATTTCTCATTTTTGCTTAGATTTTCCCTAAACCTTCCTTGTTTAACTACTGCTCTAACATTTTTTGATTTCTCTGTAGACTTTTGTTATGCTTATTGTTGTCTTTATTCTGAAAAAAACAAATCCTTTCAGTATTATCTGTAGATCTAGCTAAGTGTTCCCTTAATCTATTTTTATTATAAATATTCATTCACTCATTTTCTCACCAAACGTAACAGTTTTGCTGGGTATTGTAGTCTGTTCTGGCAGCTGTGGTCTTTCAGAACTTGCATTATATCAAACAAAATGATTATCCTTCTGGTTTTTAAAAGTCTTTCATGAGAAATCCAGTGTCATTCTGCTGATTCGGACTTTATAAGTGGGCCCATGGGCACCCACGTGCATATTAAGTGTGTTACATCCTCTGAAGTTGTAATTACAGGCAGTTAGGTGCTGTAAGCTCTAAGCCATCTACCCTGCCTCCTCAACATGTTTTTGTTGTTGTTGTTGTTTTTTAATAAGGAAAGTAATATAGAGCTTTGTGGAGATATATTGTGTACTCTAATAAACTTTCTTGAGGATCAGAGGACAGAGCTAGCTAGATTAGACATAGAGGTCAAGCAGTGGTATTACACAATTTTAATCCTATCACTTGGGAGGCAGAGATTTGTCTGGATCTCTGTGACTTCGAGGCCACACTGGGCTATAGGACGGAAACAGAGCCAGACAGTGAATAACTAAAGGTGTAGAAGAGATATCTAGGGGAAAGATATAGCTTATGAAAATGGACAGGCCTGAATGTTCACTTTCTTTTTTTATTTATTTATTTTACTTTATTTTACAATATAATTCAACTTTACATATCAGCCATGGATTCCCCCATTCTCCCCCTTCCCGCCCCGCATCCCTCCCCACAGCCCACCCCCCCATTTCCATCTCCTCCAGGGCAAAGACTCCCCCGAGGATTGAGATCAACATGGTGGACTCAGTCCAGGCAGGTCTAGTCCCCTCCTCCCAGGCTGAGCCAAGCGTCTCTGCTAAGCCGCAGGTTTCAAACAGCCAATTCACGCACTGAATGTTCACTTTCATCCAGACTCTCATAGAACTTCTCCAAATTTTAGAATCCTGTATTGTACTTGGGTGCCCTCTGTGGTGGGTTGCCCTGTTATAAACTTTAAGTCTCTTTTTGGATGTTCATATTGCCAGTGTTGCCTAGTCAGTTGGCAGTGTTTCACACACACCAGATTCTCAGACATGGCTATGACTTCCTAGTGCTCTAATTTTTATTATTTTTTATGTTTTGTTTTGAGATAGGTGGTCACCCCTACCCTCCTGTCTGTATTATCCTTGTGTTCAATATAGCTCAAATAACTTCATAGTGCAAGAATTGTATCATTGTCCTTATTACATATCTGTCCTCACTCTATGTAAAGCCAAGACAAAATGACAGTATACAGATATAACACTAAATAAAACAATAATTAGGGGGTCATATATAATACAGGTTTGTGCCTGAAATGGTAAAAGCATAGCAGTAATATTAGTTTCTGTATTTTCTTGAGTTTTTTTTTTTTTTCATGTGTCACATATTCAAAACAAAGACAATTTACATCTTAGGTTCATTTTCCCATCGAAATGTTTTAATCAGCTGCCACTGTGCTTCTGTTGTGTGACACATCTAAATAATGACTGCCAGGAGCATGTCTCATTTAATCTCCTAGGGCATGGGGATATTTTTCTGCAAAAAAAAAAAAAAAAAAAAAAAAAAGTGGGTGTCATGAATAACTGTATGTAGTCAAAAGAGCTGAAGTGTGAAACTATATGTCACATTTGCATGAAAGACCTATGTACATTATGAAAAGCAGATTAGCTTTATAGATATGCAGGTGCTAAAGGATTATCCTGAGAGGAGCTAGAGTCCCTAATCAGAGGTTAGTACTGCCAGAAGTCAGATTCTCACTTCTTCCTGTGGTTTCTGTTTGTTGTTAAGCAGAGTGAGAACTAATGTGTATTAAGGGGAATGAGCACAGTTTTGTGAAATGCAGTCAAACCTACTCTCTGAAAGAGTTGCAATGCTTCTATTTTCATTCATTGTTCTTCCAACTTAACTTTTTTTTTTTTTGGAGGTCCTATAAGAAAAATCGGGTCATCTTAGGCTAAAACAATATGTTTTTTATGTGGAATGCCATAATTGTGAACTAATTTTGTAAATATCAACCCGTGCATCTTCAGCATTCAATTGTGGAAGCCATCAATTTATCAAAGGAGAATGTTTATAAATTTAAGTACGGTGAATGAAAGAGTATCATAAAGCCATCATATGGCATGGATTTCATGAATTTTTTTTTGCAGATCTGTCTCTCAAATTTAACATCAAATTGAATCAGAAAACAGAAATAAAATCAGCTGAGGAGTCATTTGTGAATGAAAGATTTTAAGTTGTGATCACAATGTTTTACCAACAATTATTTTTCTTATATATAAAATATTGATATAAAAATGAACAAAATGGGTGTATATATAAGAACAAACAGTTGATATGGTCTTGGTTTAAGTACATAGTAGTAAATATAAGATATAGTTGATAAAATATGAGCAATAATTAATAATCTGTAATGTCAGAAATGTTGGAAGCTTAATGACAATGCCTGACACTGGATGATGGGTCACTTATTGAAAAATAAATTTTTATTTCTCATAAAAAACCACAGGTTGCAACGGCAGTATCCCCCTCAATGTCTCCTTTGTTGTACTCTATGTCTTTGTCACCAATTCTGAACAAACACTGCAGTTTTCCTTCCATTTTGTCCTTTTTTATTTGTAAGTCCACATACACTGGGTTTCTTCTGATGATTCTCAACAACAAACTCATGTCATTTATCTGTCTCAAGACATTGGCCTTTGAAATTATTGTTCACCAATATGATACACAAACTTCTCTCATTATGAACAATGTAATACTTGATTTGCAAAATATACTAAATAACAATACAAAACATCATTAAAATATATTTATCACCTTTTTTATAATTCTCTCCTAGGTTTCTTCTCTTTGTATAATGTGTTTAAAATATATCTGCAATATAAGATAATTCACTGGAAAGTGTACATCTAACTTTTAACTCCTAAGAGCTCCAGAGTAAAAGTTATTTTTTTAAATACAAACATCTAATCTGTGATGGTGAATATTTGTAAAGTAGTAATATTTTAAATAGACTAGATTCAGGTTCAATCGTACATATATCAATCTGCTAGAAATCTCAAAGGAAAGGTCACTGTCATAGTATTAAAATTAATGTTGACAACACCTGGAATTTTCATATAATTAATAAACTCCATGAAATATGCCATATTCATATGGAAAGTAAAAAAAATTGTATGTAAGCTATATAGAAAATGCTAGCATTTACATCCTCAAATTAAATTGATATTAAAACAAAAAAACTAATGATTACTCCAATATTTGTTAGATTTCGAGATACATTTTGATTCTATAATATGACTTTGTACATGTTTTAATTTGTAAAATGTAAGCCATTATTAAGAATATCCAAGACAACTTCCACAGCAAAAAATAATGAAGACACATTAAAACCCATAGAAAGGATAAAACCTACTAAATTATTTTCTAATAGAAATAACTCCAGCCAGGCGGTGGTGGTGCACGCCTTTAATCCCAGCACTCGGGTGGCAGAGCCAGGTGGATCTCTGTGAGTTCGAGGCCAGCCTGGGCTACCAAGTGAGTCCCAGGAAAGGCACAAAGCTACACAGAGAAACCCTGTCTCGAAAAACCAAAAAAAAAAAGAAAGAAAGAAAGAAAGAAAGAACTCCAAAACATATCTCTTCAATGTTATTTCCAGTACATCTTTTATTATTATTTCCAATTACTCAAAATTTATATTCAATATTATGACTTTTTTTTCTCTTTTAATCTATATTTGGATTGTGGCTATTCCCCTAAATACAAAGTAAGTGTATGGAATGCATTGCTTGTTAATGTGGTTATAAGTACTGTAAGACTGAGAAACACACACACACACACACACACACACACACACACACACACACATACACACACACACACACACACACATCCTCACTTTTTCACTCATTCTCAGCCTCGTGTGACATATTTTCCTATTTTGACTGAATTATAAAGACTTTGGAGCTTTAGCTGATGTACCATATACTCAGGTAATAATCTTTTTTTTTTTAACTATAATATATTTTCAAATTTGCCAGTAAAGTTCCCTGATGCTAATAATTCCTCAAAACACATGTATGGAACTAAGAATATAGCTTAGCTAGTACAGTGCTTGCCTGGCATGCGTGAAGCCCATATAAACTAGAGGAAGAGGTGCATGAATACACTTCTAGCACAGGGAAGTAGAGGATATGACAAATAAAACAAACGGTTAACTTGCAAAAATAGTGCTCACACCACCAAACCTCATTGTAAGATGTTACACACTTGTGAGAAGCAAAATACAATTCTTACAACTCTAAAATCTCACAGTTTCTGATAAGAAAGATTTTAAACACTTAATTCTCGAGTGTTTTTAGTTAGGATATTTTGTTGAATTTCAACTCACTAATTGGAACAAAAGTGAGCATGTCACTGAATCTTCATACTTCATGACTTCTTAATGGTTGAGTATAAAGAAGTAGAACTTACTGAAGTTGAGAGCAGAGTGATAACTAGGATGTTCTGAGGGAGGCTTCACCACAATGAAGTGCTGGTCAAGTGGAGTCAAGTGTTTAGAAGTGATAAGTCCTGCAAATTTATTGTACAGCATAGTTACTACAGATACATTAATGTATTTAAAAGTAGCTAAGAGAGGAGATGTGAAATGTTTTTTCCATGGAGCAAATAGTACATGAAGTGACAGGTGAAGTTAGCTACATGATTCAGCTCTTGCACAATGTGCACCTGTACCAAGCAAACATCTTGGAGTTTTACTCTGCAAATGTGCATAATTATTTGTTAAGTAAAATGAATGATTTAAGCTAAAGCCTCTTGAAAATGACAAATAGAGGATTCACTGAAATTTTAAAACTTTTGTTAAATGAAAAGAAATCTAAATTTAGGAGTACAAAAACCTCGACAATAGAAAAAAAAGAAAAATAACACAGAAGGGGTTTTTATGAAAACATTGATTCCCAGAAGGACATAATAACATGGACTATGAAGAAAGAAATATTTACTAGAGTTGCTTTCAGATGTTGCAGAAGTACCCAGAAGAAATACATGAAGGAGTGGGAATTTTGTTTTGTTTATTTCTTATATTTTAGGCAGGCTGTGAGTGGAGTAATGCACAGGAGGAAAACCACTGAAAGAAAAGAGAGATAAGTACTTGCAGGTGTAATTAAATAACTCATTTCATGGAGTTTGAACAGGAGATTAACAAATCACAGCAAGCTCTTTTAAATATACATATTTTTAATTATGAACAATGTGAGCCTACTTCAATATGTAAGAAAGGACGTTTCACTTGAGTTTGGTTATGTTAAAAAACAATTGCTTATTTACAGAATTAAAGTGTCTTATCTATTAACAGAATGCTAGTAGAGATAAGATTATTTAATGCTAATTTCACAAGAGGTGCATGTGTGCTTATGGCTACACTCAGATAGAACACTCAGTGTATGAGAAAAGCTCCAGCCTTTCCACTAAATGCAAGACAACTTATATAATTGCAGGGATGTGAGAATGAGCAGAGGTCAGAAGTTCATGTGCAACGAGTCTTTGAATGTATCACCTGTAGCCCAGACACCAGGGAGTCAACTAGAGAAAAGCAAAGAGATCAGTAAGCATCAGCAGTGATTCAAAGCAGGAGGCTGGCTTGGTCAAGATTCTTGCTTCCCAAAATTTCTAGGATTTTTATTCTGTCAAGGCTGATATTTGAACACTCATGTCTTTCTTTGATGGACACTTATATCATTATTCTAGTGTGAAATAGCTACTCTTTGGAAGTGAGCAGTAAAGAACACAGGTTATATTTCTCACTACTGTTTTGGCATTTTCCCACAGAGACAATGAAATAGTCACCATCCTGTCTGCGGACATCTGTGTGGCTGTTATTACTAAAGAAATGACAGCTAACAGTTTTGACCTTAGGAGGCATTCCTATTCAAAAGGCTGCATTCTGGTTGCCTAGCCTCTCATAAAAACTACCTACTACTGAAATGATGTGCCCCATTCTTCCAAAACATCTACCTCTATTTTCAGTTTTCTATAAAATTCTCTTCTTTCCTTTGTGTCACATATCCATGGCTACAAGCAACCCCCTAAATGGATCTGTCCAACTGAAGGGTCATACTGGAAACTTACGTTAATCCTGTCCTTCTGATTATAACTTTTCAATCCCATTTGTTTCCTCAGTAGCGCAAGCTACAGGCAAGTCACTGAGGGTGCAAATGTGAAAAAGGCAAGTACTCAGTGTAGAGTCCCAATATTCAGTGTTCAATGCCATCAGTTTAATAGAGCTCATATCATTGGGAACTTGAACTAATTAACTAAGGTTAGATAGTTAAAAATAAATAAACAAATTCAACATAAAGAATTCAAGGACATAGGTGTATTGATGCAATTAAATAGTCACATAACACATACAGAAACTGCACCAAGACACTGTAGGACTTATGTGTACCATTTTTATGTGTATTGCAAATAGAAAAAAGATACAGGGAAAACTATCAGATATGTCTTAGTCTCACCTGTAAACTTTGCCAAAGACAGGGAACTAATGAGGAAAATCAAACATGTTCCATGTTTGTTACCTGAAAATTTTCAGTCACTTGTCTTTAAATTATATCTAAGGCAAGGTCTCCCCCTGGGGAGTCAGCAGAGCCTGGTACATTCAGTTGAGGCAAGTCCAAGTCCCTCCCCCCTGCACCAAGGCTGTGCAAAGTGTCTCACCATAGGCACTAAGTTCCAAAAAGCTGGTTCATGCACTAGGGACAGGTCCTGATCCCACTGCCTGGGGGGGCCCTAAACAGTTCAAGCTAAACAACTGTCTCACTTATCCAGAGGGCCTAGTCCAGTACCATGGGGGGTCCTCAGCTATTGGTCCACAGTTCATGTGTTTCCACTAGTTTGGCTAGTTGTCTCTATACCTATTCCAATCATGGTCTCGATATCTCTTGCTCATAGAATCCCTCCTCTCTCTCATCAACTGGACTCCTGGAGCTCTGCCTGGGACCCAGCTGTGGATCTCTGCATCTCCTTCCATCAGTCACTGGATGATGGTTCTATCATGACAGTTAGGTTATTCAGGCATCTGATCACCAGAGTAGGTTAGCTTAGGCACCCTCTTGACCATTGCCAGTAGTCTATGGGTGGGTTGGGGGGAAAGACTGGTGGGTGGGAGGAGGGAGGACAGGGGAATCTGTGGTTAATATGTAAAATGAATAGAAAATCTCTTAATAAAAAAA
>CABHPQ010155065.1:0-23237 GCA_902168405.1 Peromyscus aztecus
CTGGTTGATTAAAACAGTTCCCTATCTTTGTCTTAACTATGGTTTGAAAGAAACAGTAATCTTTTTGGTTGTGTTTGAGGTCGGGTCTCAGTCTGTAGTTCCGGCTGGCCTCGACCCTGCTACACTTGAAGTCATGGCAGTTCTCCTGCCTCAGCCTCCCGAATCCTGGGATTATAGGAATGAGTTGCTTTGCCCATTGTAACAAGTTTTTGTCTTTATTTATTTAATTTTTTTAAAAATCTATTTTTAAATCTATCTTGTCTGCAAGTATGACTGTTCACCACAAGAGTGTGGTTGTGGTATCCTCGGAGGGGCCAGAGTTACACCCAAGTGTGAGCTGCCATGTGGGTGCTGGAAGTCCAACTGGGGTTCTCTGAAAGAGGAGCCCATGCTCTTAACAGCTGAGTCATTTTTCCAGGCCCCTCCCCCCAATTTTGTTTTTAAAGTACCCTTGGCATTTGAAAAATTTTATCTTAAATGAGAAATGAGAGTCCAGGGTGACTGGACTGGCCAGCTCTTCTGAGCTGTAGCGAGTCCTGTTCCTAGAGCCGTCACGTTACCTTTAATGGTGACCAAACTCAGTCTAGACAAGCATTTCGGAAGCTTATAAGCTGTGCACAAAAGAGAAGTGCTGTTTACAGCATCATTAGATAACACCTGCTCAGCGATTCACGGAAGGCTTTGTCTCCCCACGACTTCTCAGTGGTTTCTGACTGGTCAGTTTCTGAAGAAGTTCAGGGCAGAGATAAGGCCTGTATTGTGGGTCAGAGTCTAAGGTCCGTCGCCAGAAATTACCAAGTCATTTAAATTGCATAGGCTGTGGTTTCTTCATCTTCAAAATGTCATGGAACCTGCCTCCCTCGCAGAGTTGATGGAAGGTTAAAAAGAAAACAATGAAAAGCAACCAGGGTTAGAAACTGAGCCCTGGTGCCAGAGTGCCTGTTGACTGGAACTGATCTTCCCAAGGCTGTGTCCTGTAGCCTTTTCCTTGGCCAGCTGTACCAGTCCTGGTGACGTCGTGTTTTGTGATTTCACAATGGCATACTTGCTTGAAATCGGAGTCCATTCAAGGATACTGTTTTCTTACCTTGTCCTGAAAACTCAGCCATGGTCACAGGTTCGTGTAGGCTTTTTTTTTTTTTAAACTCTGCTAGAATTCTCTACTTCTGCATCAATTCCTATACAGTCTGGACTGTCACAGTTGTCATAGTGCTGGCCACGTGTGCCCGAACTGTACGGCCTGCCTCAAGTAAGACCCCCCTGTTGGTGTAAAATTTCCAGGGTGTAGTATAGGAAAAACCCCTTGAAAGATTCCATGCAGGATTTTTTCTTTAAATTTTTTTTTTTTAAATTGATTCTATGATGCAATATGCCGTGGTGGATACACTTGAAAAAGTAAAGTATGCTATGAAAATCAGTTCACCTGCCTCCTTTACTTCTGGATGTCGCCACTAAAATGTTGGCAGTACACATGGCTGCCATTCTCTTTCCTCTGGAGAGTGCAGCTTCAGCAGCTTCCTCTGAGGCTGAGTTCTTTCCCTTCGTTGCCTCTAGACAACTCGCTTCAATCCTCTGCCTTCTCATCTCCGGCCAGAGCCCTTGCTCATCATTCCAGGGGCCAGGGCAAAGGCATTGAGTCCACAGAATGCCTACCTTGAGTTCACTTGAGCCGTTTGAAACGAATACGCAGAGAATTCCCTGAAGCCGTCTACTGCTGGATGGTGGCGGAAGAGGAGAGAACATCAGCACGTGGAGAGAAAGACCGAGTGAAGTTGATGCTGTGGAGGGGAAGCCCTTGAGCGTGCGTTGATGATGGGCCGCTCTTACCTGATGTCTTCGCCCTTCTTGGATCTTGCCTGCTGGCCAGCGGTGTGGAGGAAGCCCACTGAAGAGGGGCCGCTCTACTGGTTGCCTTCTCTGTAAAATCTTTATGATTTTATGCAGGCTTGCCTTGTTCCTAAATAGTGAGGGGCCCTGAAGGAAATGTGTATGGCCTTTTTGCTTTAGTAAGGAAGCAGACTGGCAATGTCATCACGTTTGATCATTGGTTGGTCCGCCCGCCTGCCCTCCCTCTCTGCCTCTTTCCCTCCCTTCCTTGTTTTGAAATGGCTTCTGCTTCTGCTTCTCCATCTTCCCCTGTGGCTGCTGCTTTGTTGGCCTTTTCTCCATCTAAGCTTTAGTAGCTGCTGGTTCCCAATGGAACTTAGTCTGTTTGGGCTGCTGTGACAAAATTTCACAAGCTGGGTGGCTTACAAACAAGGGATTTGTTTCTCACGGTGCTGGAGGCAGGAGGTCCCAGGAAAGGTGCCGACAGTTTCTCTGTCTGATGAGGGCCTGCTCTCTGGATTCACCTCATCTGTTCCTGGCATGCCTTCGCAAAGTGGGCAGGGGAAGGCAACTTTCTGGTGTCTCTTTCACAAGGGTGCTAACCCCGAGGGCTCCATCCTCATGACCTACTCACAAAACCTCACCTCTTAACACCATGTGATCAGATGCTAGATTTTGACACGTGAGTTTTGGAAGACATCATCATTCAGACCAAGCAAGGCGTGGCCAGACTCTCACCCCCTTGTCCCTCTTCATTGTATTTACTAGTCCTTTATCAGCCCCCTGTCCTTATCGAACTTGCAAATACCATCTCAAGTCCAGCTCTCTTTTTGAGCTTTTTTTTTTGTTTTTGTTTTTGAGACAGAGTTTCTCTGTGTGGTCCTGGCAATCTTAGTTAGGGTTTCTATTGCTGTGAAGAGACACTGTGACCATGGTAACTCTTATAAGGAAAACATTTAATTGAGGTGGTGACTTACAGTTTCAGAGGTTTAGTCCATGGCGGCATGCAGGCAGACATGGTGCTGGCTACATCTTGATCAGAAGACTACAGGAAGTGGACTGTGACACTGGGAGTAGCTTGAGCATAGGAGACCTCAAAGCCCGCCTCCACAGTGACACACTTCCTCTAACAACGCCACACCTCCTAATAGTGCCACTCCCTTTTTTTGGGGGGGGCGTTTTCTTTCAAACCACCACACTGGTCATCCTGAAACTGGCTCTGTAGACCAGGCTATCCTCAAACTCAGAGATCCGTCTGTCTCCACCTCCCCAGTGCTAGGATTAAAGGCGTATGCCATCACCCAGCTTCTTTTTTGAGCTTTTAAACGCATCCATTCATCTGAAGACCACCCCAGCAACTGACTGTTCTATGGGATGTCTCCTCGCTTCTATGCTTTTTCTGTTCCACCCGTGGGGGTCGGCACTGTTGTTCCCCTAGCCAGTGATCATTTCAGAAATGCTTACAACGAGGGCCTCTTGAGAAGCTTCCTTTTCTGATTGGACATCCACGCCCTTACCATCCCCAGTACTGCTTCCCTCTGCCAGCTTCCACCCTGCTCACCACTTAGACGAGTGCCATAGCTCTTCTCCAGCCTGCTGCCCTGTGGCCTCCCACTTTACTGGGCACCAGTGACTGTCCCATCGCTGGGGTGGATGTGCCATCCACTTGCACTTCGGTAGTAGCCCTTAGGAAGCTCCTTGGTGGTCCCCCACCCCCATTTTACTGAGCCATGCACTGATACTCTTTCCTCCCTCCTTCATGCAACATCTTTGACACACTTTTCCAGTCATCTTGGTCTTGACTAGTCTGCCGCCTGCCACCCTCAGGCCTGGCTGAGTTCCAGCCTTGCCTTTTCCGCAAGAAGGCCCCAGGACTTGGTAGCCCTCTGGTGGGTCTATCTCCCAGCACCTGGCAGGTGGGTTTCTGAAGTGTTGTGTGAATTCTGGGTGGTGTCTTTCCATGTATGGCTGTTACTCCAGGGGTGAGCCCAGCACCTGCTTTGGGAACACCCACTTTTTTCCAAGCAGAGAGCAGTCTGCAAACTCGAAGATGGTAAGATTGTGCAACATGGTTCTGATGTTTCCTCTGTCCCTGCCGCCTTCCCGGCTAATGAGGAACATTACTACCATCTCCAGCTCTTGATTGGCAGAGAGGATCTACTGTAGATGGGAACTCTTCTTTCTCCTACTGTTCTCAGAATGATCCAAGGCCCGAGATGCAAAAGTCTAAAAGATCGAATCCTAGCCCCAGAAGCTGTTTGTTAGGTTGTACAGCCGTTCACCAAAGGCCGACCTTGTGTTGTGAGGGCCAGAGGTGAATCCTCTCGAGTACCTGTGGTTTTCTGACTTCCCAGTGGATTTGTATAAGGTGATAACTTCGACACAGAGGCTTTCTGGTATTTGATTTCATGTGTGGACACCTTCTCTAAAAAACAAAACAAAATCAAATAAAGAACAAAAGCAAAGCCTGAGACCTTACTGCTAAACTTGGCCTAAGTGCCTGTTAACCTTCCAGAGTCAACAGCTTGTGATTGGCTGTGGCTCCCAGCACCCTGATTGCATGTTTGGAGCCCATGCCTTTGCCGGTTAGTCCACGAAGCTGTGAGCCTGGCTACGCAGGAAGCTAGCTTTGCTGGAGGGGCAGCCTTGTTTCAGTTAAAAAGACAAGGACCGAGGCAGTGGTCCTGCAGAGTGTTGCATTTCCTCCTGTCCTAAAAGTGAGAAACCATTGTCCTTGCGTATTGGAGCCTTCAAGATGATCCGTGGCTCCCTTTATTGACAGAGGAAAACGTTACCATCTAGGGATGTGTTCAGGGACTCACAGTGAAGACTGGCGGTGTAAAACAGACAATTCTGGGTCTGGCTGTCTTGTTCTTCCCTGATAGCGTTCCTTAAGTTCTTATTTATCAAACACCGGTCACCAGGGCAGCATAGGTCTATAGAGAATTGCTTCCTTCCCCCCTTTCTTCTTTGGATTTCTTTGCAGGCTGGTAGTACATGTTCCCCTGGAGAGAAAGTGGAAGGCTTGTTCAAGCATTTGCAAATCCCCTGGGGTTTTTGTGCTATGAGTCCAGCCATGTGTTTAGCAGAGTTTTATTTTAACTTTTAATCTTCAGCTACCTGGGAAGACCCAGAGTATGTCTGGAAATGTGGTGGAGTCTGCCACCAAGCTCCTGCAGATTGCTAAAATAGACCATGATGTAAACCTTGAGACAGGCCCACTGACCCTGGTGGAGAGGCAGACCCAGAGTCAAATAAGTGGGCTCTGGCTTCTCACATTGTGTGAAGAGCTTGTCTCCATGCCCCAGGAATGCCTCTCTTCTGGTCAGCTGCTCCCACTGTGGGGGTGATCTTTATTTAGAAGGGGTCACATGCCCTAGGCTTCAGTGCTATATGCCTTTTATAGCCGGGTGTGGAGATGGCATTCTGTCCTTCTGATGGTTAGCCTCCGGGACTGAGGTGCTAAAGCTGTTTGTGTCCACATGTCTTAGGGACACCACTCAGCACAGTGTGGTTCTTAGAGCAGCCTGTCTAGTTCTAGAGAGGTTTTGCTTTGGGCTGATTATCTGCTAGTTGAGGTGTCACTCTTCTGGACCCACCTTAGAAGTTGGTTTCTTAGTTAGTTAGTTTCTTAGTTAGTTAGTTACTAGGGGTGTCATCTTAGGGACTGAAAGACATTCAGACTCTCTTCAAAGTGTCTTTTCTCCACTCCAGATTTTTGGAGAATGTCCTGAGTCCCTACATACCTCTTGGCCATCTTGTAGAATGGCTCTGATTTCTTCCCCAGTAGCTCCTTTCTTTGGTTGCAGTTGTGTTTCTGGCTCTTCTCCTATGTAATGCCAGTGTGACACTCTTGACTGGAGTGGGGGTAACATGGAGCACATGGGCCTGTGGCTAATCTCATCGCTCAGCTCCAGTGTGTCATGGTTCCGAAGTCAAGTTTGGCTGGTGGTGGGGCTGACAGCCTTCATTTGGAGATGTGCCTTCTTTCAGCACGGGGTGTGATGGATCAGGTACTCAGGGTTAGTTAAGTTGGGTCTCTCTGAGCTCGGTCCTAGAGTAGAATGTTCCCCTTTGACATGGAGTAGCACGGCAGAGCTTGTCTCTATCCACGAGATAGGGATGACCAGATAGTAACTGGAAAGCACCCACCAGACTGCCCCGCATTTAGTGAGTTCTTGGTCAATGGTAGCAGCTGCTGCTGTTTTAAAAATAGCTGCATTCAGAGACCATCTAAAATCTTGAGCATTAAGCTGGACTGACTGTATATTTACTGCCATATCTTAAGTGGTCTTTCTCCGTCACTTTTCCTGAGTTGCAAACATTCAATTATCATAAATAGCAGGGCATAGTTTAGGAGTGGTTCTTGCTAATTTAATCTGGATTGTTGAAATTTTCGTGTCTGCCCAGATAAGCCATATCTTTAAAGAACACTCAGTGATGTGATGTACAGACGTCTGTGTCCGGATACCTCTGGGGACCTTCTAGGTGTATGTAGACTCCACTTCTTTTGTTATCAAACTCCCATGAATTTATTCTGCTTGCAAACTTGGTATTTGGAAGAATTTAAGAAATACCAACAGATTTGTTTTGTATGGCATTGACATTAAATATTATCTTTGAGACTTTTCTTCCTCCCTTTCTGAGAGCACTAAGGTGGTTAGAGAGTGGGTATAGTTTTTAGTAAAGATAACAAGAAGACACATTTTTATTGGTGACAACTGCGGCTCTCACATAGTGAAGGTAGCAGCCATCTGCTCCAGGCTGCAGCCTCTGCCTATTTATGCTCTTCTTCGGGTAATAATAGCTGTGTGCATACACACACGTTGGTGCGCGCACATGTGTTTGCATTTGCACATTTGTGTGCGAGTGTTTGTGCATGTGTGTTTATGTGTTCGTGCATATGCAAGCATACCACTGTCTTCCCCACCCGGCTTCCTCCGCTGTTTTGTTTCGTTTCATTTTCCTCCTCCCATTCATTGCAGGAAACAAACACTGGCTCTCTGTGTCCTCCTAGATCCTCCTTCCGTTCCAGGGGATCAGGTGGGTGGGGAGGTGCTGTGCAGGAATGCCAGGCCCTCTTCCGGAAGCTGGGCTTCTCTTTTGTTTCATTATTGCACAGAAGTTGCTTATTGTTTCTCTCTGCCTTGGACACAAACAAGCACTCGGTCGGTCGGTCCTCAGTCCTCTCTTTTTCCTGACATTTGTTTTCCTTCATGGAACCATGTGAGGTGGCAACAGAGACAGCCTTTAGTGGCTTGGCTGCCTGGTACTCGGCCTTGGTTAGAGACATATGTAGCCACCTCAGATTTGTCTTTACAGATCTTATGAAGGCACTGGATAATGTAGCCAAGAGTGCACAGTAGTTTCCCCTACACATTCTGTGACCTGCAGCAGATGAGTAAAACCATGTATGTATTCAACCCTCCGTAGACTGTGTATATATGATAAAATTCAGTTTAAAAGTTGGACACATGGATATTAGCAACAGTAATAGCAATACTGTAATAAAATTGCCAACACCACCCACTGCTCCTGCACTTTGGGGCCATTGTTAAATAAAAACGTTTACTCGAGCACAGACACTGTGATCTGATAACCAGGATGAGTACTAATTGAGAAATGGGAGAATAGCGAATATAGGGTGGATCCACTGGACACAGTGATGATTTGCATCCCAGACAGGACCGATCGGCACAGCTCTGGGCTTCGTCTCACTACTCAGAACAGTGAACGGATCAGATGTTGGTTTCAAGGCTCATAGTTTTGGACGGTAGGAGACTGGGTGATTGAAACTTCAGAAAGCAAAACTGTAGAGAGAGAGACTCCTGGGATCAATACAGTCAGGCCTAAGGCGGTGCCTTGTATGCAGAAGCTATGGCTGAGAACGCAGCTGTGACAGCCTGTGATGTCCCTCCTGGCCAGCCTGGGTCCTGAGCTGCCTGTGCCTCCCAGGCCACCAGGACTCTGCCACAATAGGATGCATCTGCCTCTGGCAGCCAGTCTGTGGAGTCAGGTTATCCGTTCTGGGGCTCCTCATAATGCTCGGGTAGTTGTATCAGCAGCTGAGACCAGGGAGTTGCACTTAGTAAAGGGGGAGAACATAAAAGATCAGCACACAAAGAGCACACCCTCACCCCCAAAAGAGAAGAGTAGAGAGAGGAAGATGATAGTTCCCTTAGAAACACATCAGGGCAGTTCTAGTGTTTGAATCAGGTCTCCTGCCGCCCCTGCTCCCTGGAAGTACTGTGATAGGAAGACCAGTGGGGACTAGTCAGATCCCTAGGACGAGGAAAACCCAACTCTGACTTCATAGGGTGGTCTCCTCTGATTTCTTGACCCCTGGATGTTCTCTTACACTTTGCAGAGTAAGTGCTGTCAGATTCCTGGGCTATTTCACACGTAGGATGTAGAAAAATCTTCTCTGTCCTATTACTCAGTGAGTTTGAGATAACTGGATTAGTCTGTGGTGTGTCAATGTTCCCCTCAGAAGCTTCCAAATAGCAGAGTCCCAGAAGCTTCCGAATAACAGGATCTCAGAAGCTTCCGAACAACCTAGTCCCAGAAGTTTTAGAGACCATTAAAGCAAAGTGGCAGGAAACATAACAAACGCTTCTTCCCCTCACAGGGAGAGAAGCAGGGAGCAGAAGCCTGTCCCTGTTTCACACCTGTCCAGGTGGGTCCTTCCTGTACTGTCTCCATCTCAGACCACTGGGTTTCTTGCCCTCTTCTCCCAAACTTCTACTCTTCCTAACTACCCTTCATGGCCACAGCAGGGTTGCCATCCTGATGGTCGTACGGGTTTATGAATGGAATTCTGAGAATGTATAATTTTCCCTGAAGAATTTTTCTGTAGCAGCTCAACAAACACTTGTTTGCTGGGTGGGGGTGGGGGGTGGGGGTGGGGAGTCTTTCCGAAGAGTCATTGGATGCCAGAGATGGCAGTCGGGTGGGCTAGAGCTCGGGGTAAAGCCGTTTACACTGACAGTGGATGAAAAGCCGAAACCTGTAACCTTGCCAGAGGAGTTTGCCTGGCAGGATTGATTTCATTGTAGGTTTGTTGCTGGCTACACGGTGACAGTGGCGTTTGGGGCCTGCTGCCCTTGATGATGCAGGACTCATTTGTACTTCATTCCCAGCCAGAGGGCCTGCGAGCCTCACCCACGCACCTGGCCTGAGCAGGTTTCAGATCTGTGCGCTGAGTTAGTCTCCCCAGCAATCTTTTTAGAGAGCTTCTTTGGATGACCACTTGATCTTGCTGGACCCTGATGTTACCCCATTTCTTGGAGGGCCTCAGAATCTAGTGGTGTTTCTCAACCTGTGGGTTGCAACCCCTCTGGGGGGAGGTCAAGTGACCCTTTCACTGGGGTCATCTAAGACCACCGTAAAATAAAAATGTTTACATTATGATTCATGACAGTAGCAAAATGACAGTTATGAAGTAGCAAAGAAAATAATTTTATGATTGGGGGGGGGGTCACCACAACATGAGGAGCTGTGTTAAAGGTCACAGTGTTAGGAAGGTTGAGAACAGCTGGATTATAGGGAAAGGGCTGCAGAAGATGAGTTAAGTCAGTTACAGAGAAATGGTCGTCAGGGTGGTGTCCGGACCCCACTTCAGCTCACACGTTAGAGGTGAATGGCTTGTGAGTGGTTTATATTGTGGGCTGCTTCAGATTCTGTTAGCGAGCCTGGTGTATCTCCACAGCCCCGTTTTCAAAGCAGCACTTCATTTGCGAGCTCTTCAGCCTCCTATTCCAGTCTCAGTTTTGACTAATATATTCAAATAGATACAAACCTGACCTTCCTCTGTACCTTCCCATTTAGAAGCCGGGCTGGTGGCCCGGATGCCCGGATGATCAAATGGTAAAAAGAGGAAGGCCCAGCCCAGCCTCATGATCAGGGAATTTTGTATGAAAGTTGTGTGTGCACAAGGATGGCGGTTTATTGCAGAAACAGATCACATTTCCCCCGGCTTTTGGCTCATGTGAGTGACTCAAGGCTGTCGCTTTCCCGACCTCCTTTTTTCTTATCCGTTAGCACAGCGAGTCCTGAATTTCCTTCTGACTTGGAGATTTAATGTTGAGGAGGGTGGTAGAGATCCCTAGCTCTGGATTTTGGCAAATGCCACCAAGATTGACGATAGACATTCTGGTCAGTCTCTTTGCATTGCGTCCTACTGTAAAGAGCCAGCTCCCACACTGGCTGTAGGTGGACTGTGAACTCCCGTATGTGGCTGCAGCTCACAAGTCCCCAAGAGCATCCCAGGAACTGGATGCAGGCTAGAAGGCTAGCAAAACACTTGGGTGATTAGGCAGAAGGAAGGAAAGGCGGTCAGCGGAGTTGAGAGCAGGAAATCCAGGCAGGATTTATGTTAAGTCTTACATTTTGGAAGTGACATTTTCTTGATCTGGCCTTGGCTGTTACCAAAGTGAATTATTTATAAGTACTTCTGAGAAACACCAATGAAACTTGATTATCTGAAATGAATTTAAATCCAATGAAGTCATTCTTTTAGACTAATGTCAGCTTTCCCTCATCTAGAATCTAGCAACTTGATAACCTGGGGAAGAGTGTTCTCTTCCACTGGTGATGATTGATGTCTTCCATGGTGCTGCCGTTGAGGGATGTCTGAGTCTGCAGCACTGTTGGAATGTTACAGCAAGATGAAAATCTTCTCGTGTTGGTTTGTGAGTTGAGTGTATTTTGTTGTGTGCTTTTCTCATAGGCCTCTGGGTTTGACATGCAAGTTTCAACCAGAGCAAACATTCATTGCTGGGCTATTCCCCAAGATCTCCCCGTATTTGTTGTCCAGTCATTGTCCACTCACTTTTCCACAGACTTTCCCAGATCTCCCTTACCAAGAACTCTCTTAGGTTGTGCGGGGATAGATCCACTGAGGCCGTGATTTGGCCACTGAAGGGCATTTCTGTTCTTTGTCAGTAGGTTGGAAAGGCCTTGTTCACTCATCCCTCACCTCACTCCCCAAACAGTTAATAAACAGCTTGCTGGTTCAGACTGATGCCCTGCTTATGTTTTTGCTTCTCCTGCCTCACAGCTACTAGTGAAGGAGGCATTCTGTAAAATGCCACCTTCTGTGTGGCCCTGACCATACACAGCACTTCAGCAGTTCGTTCTTAATGACAGCAGGAGGCTTAGCATGAGATGGAGGTAGCTGAGGAGAGAGAAGAGGTAGGACCAGGATGAGGCACATAGAACTTCTGGCAGTAAGAGAGTGAGAACTGTCTAAATTCCATACCCCGGTGTCTGAGTTACTTTCCTGTTACTGTGAAGGGACACCAAGACAAGGCAACTTAGAGATGAAAGAGTCGATTGAGGCTTACAGTGATAGAGGGTGCATCCAGACCATCGTGGAAGGGAGCTTGGCAGCAGGCAGGTAGGGGCGATGGCGGAGAGCTTACATCTGATACACAAGCAGAAGGCAGGCATGGCAGGGGGAGCTATTGGGAGTGGTGTGAACTTTTGAATTCTCAAAAGTTCACCCTCAGCAACACACCTCCTCCAACAAGGCCAGGTCTCCTAATCCTTTCCAAACAGTTCCACCAACTGGGGACCAAGTATTCAAAATACATAGGCCTGTGGGGCCGTTCTCATTCAAACCACCACCACTAGACAGTAGTCTTGTCTCACTCTCTTGCTGGTTCTGGTAGGTATGGAAACTTTAAAGACGGATTTATAAAATATTTTCAAATGACCAAAATAGTCCATGGTTATCTGGGGTAAATAAAGCCAACTAAATAAAAGTTAAGAGTGAATGTGTGTCAGGTCCTTGAAGGTCCATGCTCCTGCGTGCCACCCTTGCAGCCCAGTGTTGTTGGTAGAACAGAGGAGAAGAGGTTGATACTCCTGTGGATGAGGGGAACACTGAAGAGGCTTGAATCATGAGGAATGTCCAAGTGGGGCCGTTTTCTTGGGGGGGGTGCTTAATTGGCTAAAGTTTCCATTCTGCCACCTCTGCGTCCCATCCCATCCCATCCCATCCCCCGCCCTCCCATGGCTAATTGAGGTGTCCCTGTTTAGTGTGAGCCCCATGCTAAGCAGTATGAGATGGCACAAGCTTATGGTTTGGTTGGGTGGTAAGATAAAACCACATGATGCTGGGATGAGATGATAGCTTATTAGGTAAATCTCTGTAAGTGTCAAGACCCCAGTGTGAGGCCCAGAACCCATGTAAAAAAGCTGAACGTGGTGGCGCATGCGTATAACTCCAGCTCTGAGGAGCAGAGACAAGCGGGTTCTGGGGCTTGCTGGCAAGCCAGCCAGTCTAGCCCATTGGGTGAGTCTCAGGCCAGCAAGAGACCCTGTCCCAAAAAACCTGGTGGATGGTACCTTAGGCACAACAGCCAGGGTTGTCTTCTGGCCTCCACAGAGTATATACCCCGGTATATACGTGAACACACACACACACACACACACACACACAGAATAAGAGGCTGACAACTTATGCTGTGTGGCAAGGTAATCCCAGCTTTAGTTGAAAAAGAAATAGAGGTAACGAGTTTGAAGAGCTCAGAGGAGGGCAAGTTTGGTTGGTATGTAGAGTTTTGTTTGGACCAGGTATTTGCCTCTAGTGAAACTGAGGTCTTTCCTAAAGAGTGTTCACACTGGCTCCTTCCTATTTACCCATCATTGTGTACACGCTCCTCAGCTCTGGAGTAGGTTGTACTCCTAATTTTAAAGATGTTTGGAATGTGAAGCATATCCTTCCATAAGAGCAGAGGTTTGGGTGGTGATGTGCATACCAGGACCCCATCATCTGCTTGGGCACCCCAAGCCTGCTTGACTTAGACATTGGTTATATCTGACTGACATCCATAGCTTTAACTCCGTGAGGATAAGGTGAAGTGTTGCCTTTTTTCTGTAGAGTAGGGGGCGGGCTGGTGGTAGGAAACTAGTTGTTTCCATTTTTAGACTCCTCACGATTGCCCCTTCTGAAAGCTTGACACTTTTCCAGATGTTGAGGATGTAGGCATGGGGAAGCAGGGGTGCAGAGGTTATGGAAACTGGCAACCGTACTCCTGGCTCTCTGCTCATCCAGCAGGCAGGACTTTGATTGGAATCAGGGATCAGGGACTTCTCCACCATGACTTGAGTTCACTTCTATGTAGTTTATGTCTGAGGAAGTATGGACGTAGAGTCCACATGTCGTTTCAGCTCTACCTGAAAGACTGCTCAGGAAGTTGGGTGATACAAAGCCAGTACAGTGTCTGAGAGCATTTGAATCTGAAAAGGGAGGGTTCAGATACAAATGTGCAGCTTCTCTTCTGGAGGGATTGCTCTCTGGAATTGTCTGTAAAAATAGTGGTTATTCCAGACCCCCCCCCCCCCCCCCGCCCGCCCTCTGCTTATGTCTCCTCTTCCCTCTAATCAAAGAAAAACTCTTGGTTGTGATCATTGCCCTGGAGAAGTATTAAATCTATATTAAGTATGCAGGCATGAATGGACATAGGAGGGATCCGTGGATGAGGATCTGCTGAAACAAATATAAATGGGCAGAGAGAGAGAGAGAGAGAAAGAGAGAGAGAGAGAAAATTGATTGTATCTTTCAGCTCCTGCTACTTAAGGCAGAGATAAAGTAGTGGGAAAAGGTTGTCATTTGAGTAATGAAAAGATGGGGAGTTTTGAAGTGAGCTGGGATTTTGCTGCCTGTTGATAGAGTGACTTGGAGGATAGCATATAAAGGAGAGGGGGGCAGCTCCACTCCTCATGATCCTGGCTGCTTTCTGAGCTCATAGAGGAAGCTAACGTCCTCAGGCTGGAGTTTATTAGAGAACAGCTCATTAGACTCCTGTCAGAAGTCTTCATTTAATGTTGTGGGGAGACTCGCAGTATCTACATTGTAGAGCTCTTTAGATTTTTTTTTAAAAAGTATACACATAAATTGTTTATTAAGTGGGGGAGTAGATTGGGATTCAGTGCAGCTCTTCTCCCTCATAGTATGCCCAGAAGACCAAGATTCCTTGGGATTTTTACTGTGATAGTAGTGAGAGAAAATTTAATTAGCAAGTTAGAAAACACATTAGAACCGTTTAGGCCAATCCACAGTTCACTGTATTGGTGATTAATATTTTGAGAGAATAGAAAGAATTAAGCAGATTTACCCTTTTTTTGGGGGGGGGGAATTTTATCTTTTAAGATGATAGGAAATGAATAATTGTTACAATTACCAGACTGGAACAAACTACAGAAGATAAGCTGTGGCATTTATCTGTGTAGATTATTCCATAGTGTTACCTGTGAAACCCAAACCTGTGAACTTACAAGAGCGCTTGCCTGACTGTATGTGTACGCATGCGTGCGTGTGTTTGCTAGAGGTGCTAGGCAAGCGCTTCACCACTTAGCGAGACAACTTTCCCACATTTATGTGTAGGAAGTTTTAATTGTGGACAACGGAAGTGAACCAGGGAGGGGAGATTCGGACTGCATTGTTGAGGTGCCATTTTTGATTCAAGGTTGACTACTGAAGGAGATCACCGCTGATGTGGATAAGGCTGTGATGGCATGAGTTTTGGTGAGTGAGGTGGCCGGTCTGATCCTTATTTAAGTTCAGAAATCCTTCCCTACTGGCCTTCGCAAGTGCTCTCTTGATTGTGCCCGTGTGGCCTGAGGTAAGGGCTATCGACCTTTCTCTAGCCTAGACCTCCATTTTCTGGTTGAGTGGAGGCTTCTGTCATTGGGACCCTAAAGTCTCTTTTCCTTATGTCTGCAGGTATGTGCAAGTGAGTTGGGTCTTAGTTCCTCTGTGGTAAAGTAGGAGATTATGCTCTCGTGGGGACCATGGCCTGGAGTCAGGTGAAGACGTTTTAAAGACTGGCTTTCCTCCCTACCATTCCCAGCAGGGTCCTTAAAACCTGTGCGCTATCCACAGATTTGGTTACTCAAGGGCATACTGCCATTGAGACAGAAAAGGCAGCTCCTGGAGTTGAGTTCATTGACAGCGTCTGTTCTCCACCACACTTTCTAGGAAATAGCTTCACATGTCCCTTTAGTGCTCAGAAGTGTCATAGTGAGCCAGAGTGGGTACTGGCTTGGACAGAGCCACATCCAAGTTACCGAAGAACCTGGACACTCCCAGTTACTGTTTGTTGTTCACCTGCCTCAACTGTCCTTGATGCTGTCAAGACACGTTGGTCTGAAGGAGGAGATGGGCCAGTGGAGTGAGCTGCACAGACACACTGTAAAGACTGACCTGATGGTAGAGACAATACACAGGGTCTTAGATCAGGATCTTTGACCCCTCTTCCAAGATCTGTACATCATTCAGTGATTTCTGAAAAAGAAGAAGGAAGAAACATTCACTTCTATATTGCAAGATTTGACAGAAGGGCATTTGGAGGCTAATCTGTGTGAAAGCTTTTCAGAACCTTTGCAGAGACCCTTCCCCCTACATTTTGAGGTTTTTCAAGTTAGGACCCCAACTTGTCCCTGAGGTTTCTGCGACTTGTGCAATGAACTGCATCTCTGAGAACTTCCAGGGTCCTGTCTCTGTTGTCCTAACCCCATGTGCCAGTCCAGCCCCTTTCAGGATAGCCAGATGTGGATTCCAGGGTGTGAAGTTCCTGCATGAATCTGCGTGGCTGGATGACCCCAGTCTCCCTCTGGACCCCTGTGTGGATAACTCTCTTAGGTATGTTTATGCTTAATGACTACAGTGGCATTTCTGGAGCAATGGCAACTGCTTTCTCATCTGATCTGTATATTGCCTGCCATAGTTTGCTGTCTGTTGCTGTGACCGAAAGGATTTGTTTAAATGCCCCAGTCACAGTGTATCATTAAGGGAAGTCAAGGCAGGAACTCAAACAGTGGGAACTGAAGCTGAAGCCATGTGGGAATGCTGCTTAGTGGCTTATTCAACCTACCTTTTTTTCTTTCTTTTTTTAACTTTTTTTTATTCTTTGTGTCTTTCACATCATGCATCTCGATCCCATTCATCTCCTCAACCCTTCGTATCCACCCTCTCTGCCCTTGCACCCTCCCCACCAAAATACAATTTAAGAAAAAAAAATCTCATCATAGAAGCTGTAGTGTGACACAGTGAGTCATGCAGTAGATCCTTTTATCCATGTATCTTTACTTCCAAGTGTTCATTGCAAAGTCATTTTGGTCTGGTTCGAAGCCTCTGGTTTCTGCTACACTATCGATAATGGGTCCTCACTGGGACTCCTCTTGGATGTCCTGTTGTTGCCCTGTGTTGTGGAGGTTCCTGGATCTGCAGGACATGTCCCTTCCTGTGCTCCCGCAGAACATAGAATGTTGGGGTAGGTCAACTCAAAACCCTGGTTCTGGGCCTGGGTAGTTGCAGGGTTGGTCAGCCTGCTAGCTCTCCTCTGTCCTCGCCACCAGAGTGAGCTCTCTGGCATTGCCCTGGCTAGTTCACCCTATGTAGCAATGAGCAAGGTGTGGGCTGGTTCTCCTGCTTTCATGCCCTCAGGTTGGTTCATCCATACCTACACCATCAGGGTCAGCTCTACTGTGTTGTCCAGGTGGGATGCAGGGACACTCACCCGAGTGCTGCAGCTGGTAAGGGGAAGGGACAGCTCTCCCGCTCTTAGGACCTCGGGGCCAGCTCTCCCAACTGTCATAGGCACATGGGGAGCATCTCTCCCTTGCCCACACCACCATATGGCAGATGAAGGATGGGGCCAGATCTTCCAAGCTCATGTTATTGGTCTTGGGGCCAGTTTACCCACACCCCAGTCAACAGGGTCAGCTCTACTGTGCTGTTCAGTTGAGGTGCAGGGCCTGTTTTCCCAAGTGCTGCAGCTGGTAAGGGGGAGGGTCAGCTCCCTCAACTGCCACAGGTGGCAGGGATGAAGGGGGTCAACCTACTTTTTTTTTTTAATATCATTCAGGGCCACCTGCTCAGGAATGATACTACCCACAGTAATCTGGGCCCTTCCACATTAAAAAAAAAAAATACCCCACATGCCAATCTGATGGAGGCAGTCCTCAACTGAGTCTCCTTTCTGTTATGTCTAGGTTTATGTCCAGTGGACAAAAACCAACCAGGATACTTCTAGACCCTTTGTGGGCCAGGGAACCGAGGCACAGAGTCGTGGTGTAAGTTATGCAAGCTACCTTGCAGCTTAGTCTCCAGCCCTGCCTTCTTGTGGGAATGACTTAATGGCCTATCTTGCTTGGCAGAAGGCCGAGACCCTATTTGATGAGTTCTTAAGGATGTTTTGCTCGTGCTTGTATCGTTATGTACCTGGGGATGAATCTCCATGGTGATTAATAAGTGTGGTCAGAGCTCTGTTGGCATGGTGTCCTCCGCTTGCCCCTCCCCTGTACCTGTTCATCCCTCCTTCTTTTCCTTCTCTCCACCCCTCAGCCCTTCCTCATCTAATCTTCCTCTCCATCCCTCCTTCCTTGCCACTTTGTCATTCTGTCTCTCCCTGGCCCCTTTTCACATGCTGAGAACATCTGTGATTCTTCAGATAAAAGAGATGGAGTTGAAAGAGTGACCTAAGCAGACTTAAATTATAGCTGCTAGATTGCGCAGCAACTTGTTTCTGATTCGTAAGGCCTTGCTTTTGTCTGACTTTACATTCCTCCTCCCCAGGCAGGATTTTTTTTATTTTTTACATTGATGAATTATTTTTATATGGGAGACAAAACTTTGATGTTGATCAGTGATCAAGCGCCTTTCTTTGGCTGATGTGTAACTAGAGAGACTTTGTTTTCAAACTATTCTTTAATCTTAGGAAGTGAATGCTCCAGCTCTGATGATTGGCAGGTTGTGGTAAAAGCGATATGGTTTACAGTAAACTTTTTATCCTTTTATGAGAAAAAGTGTAATCATCATGCAGAGGGTGAAATATATAAAGCCTAAGGAAATAATTTATCAAATCAGATCTTGGATGGCAGGTTCCTACCCTGAATTGGGCTCCTGAAAAATGATGGAGGCAGTGTGACCCGAGATTTACCTTCTTGCCTTTTAATTGTGAGAGCTGAGCTCTAGGTTGCCTGCTCAGAGCCACCAACATTTCCTGAGTGTCTTTTCCAAGGTTATAGAGGTATACTTATAACTTGACTTCCTGACCTCTTGGGAAAGGAAAGCTTGAGCAGGGAGCCAGATGCTATTGCAGAACCTTGCACTATTTGGGTGTTACCTGAGCACAGGTGGGCATCGCTCCTCGCTACCATGCCCCTGCTCCCGACATGGAAGGACTTAAAGAGTAGAGTGTGGTCTTTCTGACTGGGGCCTGGGCAGTGAGGGCCCTCCCTGCCTGTCCTGTGCCTGCCTGTCCTCCGGGTGGGTGGGTCTAGCACCAACTGGGATTCCTGTGGACTTAGTCACCATGCTTTAGTGGTTGGAGGACAGGGAAACCGCTGGGTGCTCTGTCACCCCAAAAGAATGCAGGCTGGGCTGGGGCTGCCTGCCCCAGAAAGTTCTCTAGGCCCTATGGCAGATCCAAGCAAAGCTGACTCAAATCTACTTCTTTTTTCCTATCAAACAAAAAAGAGACAAGAGCGTGAGGTGGCCACTATATTTACAGAGGGGGGCTTTTAAAACCTCACTTTAAAATGGACTTTTGTTCTTCACCTTCCCAGACCGGTAAACACAGTTACTCAAGATAGGCATTTTACTGAGAGCTGGTGTTTGAGGAGAAACCCTGCCTGTTGTGGCTTTCTTCACTGGATCCTTTTGTTTGTCTATAGGAGGATGGCTGGCAGGGTGAGGTGGGAGTGTCAGGTCACTCTTAAGTTCTTTTTGAACTGTAGAACCACATGCTAGGGGACCTTAGTGCAGGACTGAGGGGTGGCCGCCTTCCTGCTGCCCCCAGTGAGTGGGCCTTGCTTGGTGTTGGGCAGTTCTCAGGTGCCACCAATGGTACTTGCTGAAGGATCAGTGACCCCGACAGTACACTTGCAGGGACTGAGTCCAGGCAGGAGTTTAGTGATGAGGATGCTTGGTCACAGAGCCGTTTTAAATCTGACCCAGAACAGACATCTGTGCTGCTGCTGCTGCTGCTGCTGCTCGGGGCCACCTCCAGAGCTGGCCCCTTGGCTCTGCCCTCTCCCCCAAGTCTACTGCTGAGCATTGGTGACCGCTGTTTTCAGGTGACTTCCTTGTCTCTGGTGGGTCAGGCAGCGGAAAGATCCTCATGGTAGGAATCAGCTCTGACTTGACATCTTGGTCAGCAGAGCTGACCTCTGGAAGGTTTGCAGGTGTACAGTTCTCCACCGCCTCCCCTTTGAACGGAGTCGTGCGTAGGTGAGACACGGCTGCTATGAGGGCAGTTCTTCAGTGAATAGCGGTGACACTGTTATACTTTAAAAAAATAAAATCCCCACAGTAATTGTCTTGAAAAGAAATTAACACTAGATAGAGGAAAGTAGGACACTTTGACTTTCTTTCTGATTTATATGTTTTAGACGAACACAGTTCTTACTCTGTAACTGTTTCTGTTTTTTCACGTTAGATCTTGGAGCTGGAGAGATGACTCAGTGGCTAAGAGCACCTGCTGTTCTTCTGGAGGACCCAAGTTCAGTCCCCAGACCTCTCATCAGGCAGCTCACAGCTGCTGTAACTCCAGCTGTGGGGGACCTGAGATATCAGAGGGCATCTGCACTCACGTGCACCTGCACATACGAAGACACAACACACAAACACACACTTGAAAATAAATTTAAAAATTAGATCTTTATATACTTCTGTAAATTAAGTGAAAAAGATCCAGAACTGTGCACGGACTCTGATTGACCAGGGCTTAGCTGGGATAATCATTAGAAACTTTTCAGAAGGGATCCTAAAAAGTACTGTGTGTTCTCTATAGCAAGGGACCAGAATCACAGGGTGGCCTTCCCCACTCATCTCGGATTTTCTTGGCAGAGTTTGTTTTTAACCCATTTGTTTTTGCTTTTGTCAAGGTCCACAGGTGTTATCTGGAAAAACAAGGTTCTGGTCCATTTTGTTTTCATTGCTTTGCACTAAGAAAAGCGTGCACACATTCACAAAACTAAACCCAAACATTAATGTTGTTTTCCTCAAGAGGACTTTCCCACTTTAGCTGTCCTTCAGTGGTCACAGGCTGTGTGTGGTCTTTGTGACCTCCCAGCTCCCTGGAGACACAGTAGCTGGGGTCTCCTTGACTTAACTGGCCTTCTCAGGCATTTGAGCCTGGATGGGATTCACCTTCTTCTAGAGGAGCCCAAACAGTAGGTCTTGGCAGGGCCTCTGGTCTAGAATGTTCTTGAGACAGCATGTGTGAGCCTGTGCATCTTCCCTTAGTAACTGGCCTTGAAAATGCTGTGAGCTCTTGGATGAGGTTTTCCCTGCATAACCCTAGGAAGGCAGGGTTCTCACTCTGTAACACCCTGTCTGCAAGTCCATGATACTGCAGTTATGGGAATCACAGGCCCCGTTTATAGGGCATCTGGTCTAAAGGCATAGTTATTTGTGTTGGTGGTTCCCTTAATTTCTAAAATGTGGTTATTTGTGAATCCATCCTTCTGGATACTTCTGTTGAGTATTTTATTGACATGTGGAAAGCATGTTTAGAGGACTCAATTTTCATGTCTGAAGGGATCCTTGCTGATATGTAGCTTCAGTGTACCAGTTCACCTCTCTTGGAAACAAGACATCAAAGCATTTTGGTATTAATTTTTTTTTTTTAAGCCAGACCTAAAGTAAGACCTAGATTTACATCAGAGCCAAGACAAAATAACTGTAAAATGAAAACTGGTGTTTCCAAAACACTTCTTACGAGGCACTGACCCCTAGTTCCCAGGTAATGCCACAATAGTCTTTTACTCTGCTTTAGTGATACTGAGAATTTCTTCGATGGCTTATGAGAACTGCCTGTGGAACTGTTTAGCAAGCACTGTGCTAAAGCCCTTTCCAGCTCTGCTTTGGAGCCTGTGGGCTAGGCTGAGGACCCAGTTCTCATAGCCAGGGTGTTGACCTTTGAGGTCAGCCTCTTGTTTTCTTATGAAAATGAGGCTCCCAGGGAATTAATTGTTTCTTCATGGCTACCTCCAGGGGACTGGGAGGAATTTAAGAATTTGAGTATAGATTCCCAGTGGTAAGTCTATATTTCATTGTTCACCCACAAACATTTAAAAACATTTGAACTCTGCTGGGTTTTGGGTAATTTATATAAACTCTTACTCTGTAAAATTATTTAAAAATGAGCTATTGAAGAAAGAAAACCAGTGGCCAACTTACCTTTTGGCTTTTGTCATACTTTTAATACATTTTAAAAAAAAGACGACATGGTGACATTACTGAAGAATTGTTTATTAGAATGTGAGCCATAGCATGGTATTTGCATGCTCACTCTGTACCGTGGCTTCTGTTAGCTTGCGCTTGTAAGTAATCCTGTTGACTTAAGTTTTAGCAGGGCGTTGGTAGGAATCATTAGGTACATTTTGAAAATAATGTGGTCTATTCTACAAGGCCTTAGCAGATTCAAACTGTTGTGGACTGGTGCTTGGTAACTCTGATGGCCATTTTGAAGTGTTACCATAGTGATACTTCTTCTGGAATCTCTAGTCATTAAAAGTGATATGGCTAGCTGTTGGCCTTGAGCTGCAAAAATAGATGTCATACGTTATGTGAGTCCTTTTTTCAGTGGTAGCAGTTTACAGTAACTGAAGGAACATTGAGCTGACTTGTGCATACTTATTAAGAGGCTAGTTGTTTTGCTGTATAAATCATCTGTCCATGTAATAATTAACCCCTAAGAATGAATGGCATTTAGAGCACGATTCAGTTTCCCCCTTAGTTTGACTTTGGTTATTGTGTTCTCTGTGTTCTTTTCCCAAGATGTTTTTTCAAAGATTGGGATTGACATCGTTGATATTGCCCCCATGGGTTTATTGAGAGAGTATCTAGAGCTCCTCCAGTCTGTGGCCAGATGTAGAGTTTCTTCCTTCATCTGGGAAGTCTCTTCTGGGAGGATTGGGTGTTGGCTGAGTCTGTTCCCCCTTTCCTGAAGGTAGCTGTGGAGATGTTGGAAGACAGTGCTTCCTTTCAGCTCAGCACTGCTTCTCTTACTTCTGAACCCCAGGGTAGTAATTAAAGGTATCTGTGTTCTTTCCCTGGTTAGAGGCATCTAGGTTGGAGGCTTGTAAATAGGGATGGCCCAGTTGGTCTAGGGTTTGAAGTAAACCATTGGGAAGGATGGTTGGGTGGTTGGCAGTGACAGTTAGCAGTGTGTTTGCTCACAGTGGGGATGTTAGTTCTATTTGTTGACTGGAATTACTTGCCCGGGGGAAGCTCAGCTTTACTTAGCCAAGGGGTAGCGTGAGAGCAGTCACGTTCTTCTCTGTCCCCCACCCGCACCGCCTTCACTGGGTACTCTGTGTGCTGCATCTGTTTTTCACAAATGGTTGCTGGTTGGCAGGCACGGATGAAAGCACGGTCCTTACTTGTGACAGACACACTCTGTCTGAAGGTCCGTGATACTGTAATTAATTAGAATCTCATGTGCTTGCTCATGGAGGCCAAGCACTATACTCAGCTCTGGGAGTCTGGAGATTCCTGGTGTGGTGTAGAGACTGATAGTGATGGTAAACGGATGGCACTGCCCTGTGGTACCTTTTTAAAATGAGAACAGCCAGCAGAGAGCCCCCAAAAGGCTGAGAGAAGGGACTGGTTGGTGTGGAGAGGGCTCACCCAGGAGCATGGCCTCAAAGGATGCAGAGGAGTTTGCAGGGATTGGGAGTGATGGTGGAGATGAGTGGACAAAGACAGAGCATCAGGGTAAGGCGTTGTGAGGGTAAGGCATTGTGGGCAGACGGCCAGCGAGGATGAGTATGAGATTGCTGGTGGAAACTGCTGGTATGCCTGCTTATGGAAGTAGGACCTTCCTTTATAGACAGTGACTGAGAAGCAGGGCAATGCTGCAGCATATCTGTGTTCTACAAAGGTTCTGTGACAGCCACTCAAGGGAGGTGAGACACCAGTGCATCCGGGAAGTAAGCCAAGGGGGCGTGGAGGGCTTACCATTCAGGAAGTAAACATAGAGGGTAAACATACAAAAAGATGTCTGATAGATGGGAGGTGGTAGTGAATGATGAAGGTGGTAGGGAGGAGAGGAGGGAAAAGAAAAGTCTAAGAGCCAGTGGATAGATGACCGAGGACCAGTGGGAAGACATGATTGGCCACCAAAGCCATGAACTGGAATTAGAAAAAAAAAAAAAAAAAAAAAAGCAGAGGGAGAAACTGAGCAGAAGAGGGAAAGAGCATGTTAGTGATGTTGGCACATGGTTTGAGGATCTTATGTGTATGCAGGCTGAGTTGGTTTTGGAAACACAGACCTGGAAGAGGGGAGACAGGGACCTTAGACACCTGATTTGAAGCTATCTGAGGGACATCTCCAGGGCAATTGTAGTCAACTCTCTGTTCCTGTCTTAGTTATTGTTCTGTTGCTGTGAAGAGA
>CABHPQ010155066.1:0-25889 GCA_902168405.1 Peromyscus aztecus
TAGGACAAGTCAGAGGGTGTAAATGGAGCAATGAACAAAGAGCAGAAGATGCACCTGCAGACCTGAGCCAAAGTACCGCCATAGCTCCACCTGCTGAAGGGTTGAACTCTCTTTGAGGAGAAGCGTTGGATATCAATGGAAGGATTCCACTGTAGATGTAACTAACCGTTTTATTAAATAAGAAACACAGAGCCAAGGTAAAGATAAAAGCCCAAGAGGTCAGAGTTAGGAGCTTACCCGCGTGCTGCTGGCTAGCTTCTTCCGCCAAGAAACCTCTCCGAAAAAAGGGAGCTACTTCCTGTGCGTTTGTCCTTAAATAGAGTTCTGGTTCTTCCTTCTCATTGGTCATAAACCCAACTACGTGGCTGTCTCATCACTGCCTCTCTGTACAGACCTCCAGGTCCTCTATGGTTGGTATTGAGATTAAGGGCGTGTGTCTCCAACGCACAGAGATCTACCTAGTTCTGCTTGCTGAGTACTGGGATTAAAGGCGTGCACCACCACCGCCCTGGCTTTCCCTATGGTTTGCTAAATAACTCTGACCTCTGGACAACTTTATTTATTAACATACAAATAAAATCACATTTCAGTACAAATAGAATACCACTATATTCCACTATACTCAATCCATTGCTCATCTACTCTTTATATTGATGTGTAACAACTGTATGACACTTTGGTGTTGCTTGATTATTTGTGGTGTTTTTATCTATTTGTTATTGCAAAGAGTTAACAGAGATGAATGGCAATCAGAATTCTAGTGCCCAGAATAAAGAGACCAAATGATTCATAACCTTAACATGGGGGAACTGACCTTGCTAGTGAAGGCATACCACCTGCTTTCTGTGGGTCTATCACTCTATATGACAGCAGTGACTGGAGAAAATGCCACTGAGAACATACTGAATAGTTTTGGGGGTGTTTGTTTGTTTGTTTGTTTTTTTACATTAATCTGTGTTCTTTTTCTCTTTTAGAAGTTTTAAGACTTTCAAGAGTAGCCTTTGTTCACTGAAGCTAAAGATAACTTATTTTTCATAGTTATCTTTACATACTGATCACATAATCAAGATAAACCATATCAAACCCAAAGGCCACATGTCTCCAAGATAGAAAAGCCTATGCCTTATCTAAATTAACTGACTCTAAATTCCTGTGGTGAAGTGTGGGGATCTATCTTATAAAAGTTTGTCCTCAGCCCAGAGGGATGTGTAGTTCTTTCTGATGCCACGCTGACAGACAACCTTCTTAGTACAACCTAATTGCTACCCATCCCTGTACCATGCAACAGGAACCAGGATTCCTGCAACTGTTTACACTGTAGCAGAGAATGTCCCACCCTTCTGAGTAAAACACACTCCAGCATACCCCTGAGATAGACGAGTTCAAAAACTTGCTACAAAGAGTCCCATGAGTCCCACGCCTGGAACTTTATTTTAGATTTGACTCTTTTTTAACCAGTTAGTACTGAACATCTTAAATTTCTTCTCATCTTTTACCATGTGATTTTCTGGAGTGCCATCCCTCCTCCAACCCGCATTACACACGTGTTTACTCCACTTCAATATGACAGGTTTCTCAGAGTTGGTTTAAAAAAAAAGTGGAAAATGAATGAAATAAGGAGAGCTGGAATCTGTTCTTGTTTCTGTCTTTGAGGACATGTTTTTTTTTTCTCAATTAGCCATGTAAATTTAATTCCTTTATACCCAGTTTTCTCACACACAAAAGAGAAATGTATTTAGAGTATGTCAAGGTCCTGAAATTGAACAAGTAAAGAAATACCTAGTACACCTTTGAAAGCTCAGCATTGTATTTTTGGGTTTTTCTTTCCAGAAAGGATGATTTGCCCAAAAATCCCATAAATGGTTTTTATCTCCCAGCAGCTGAGTGAGCCCTGACTCCATTTTTCAGATGACTCAGACAGTTCTGCCTACCCCCTGCACATTATGATCTAATTCACTCCATAGAAGTCAGTGAACTAAGAATATCAGATCTCCTAAGGCAAACAGAATTCAGAGAAGAGGAGCACAATTATCTTTTATCCTTATAGCCGTCCAGCTGAAACTAGAGATCTTGTGTCTAATGGCCCAGAAATTACCTGAGAATGTCCCTGTGGCTGGAAGAGATCTAATTTCCGGGCCTCAGTAACCACTGACCACAACAGCCTTCTTCCACCACAGCTCCTTTCCCAGAACACTGAAAGAGAATGCATGCAGTGGAAACCGCTGTCCTCAAAGATTTGGCCCCATCCTGTTTTCACCAAGAGGACAGTAGTAGGCAGTGTTTGTGATGATCTGTGAACCACTTGACAGCATACAACCATGTTATCATTGCTGTTTTCTATAACAAGGTCGATGACCCTATTAGACCCCCTGGTTTACAATGGAGGAAACTGAAGTCCCAACAAATTGCCAAGGACGATACAAAGCGAGACTTCAACTATCCTGATTTTTGGTCCAGTATCTAAGGGTGCCACAGCTCTGTGGAGCCAAAGGCCCATCAAATAGGGAATTGGGGACTGAGGAATAAAGAAATGGTTTCTCTAGAGTTATAGGACTAATTAGAGGTAGAAGAAAGATGAAAACCAGCTCTTTTGCTTTCAAGTCTACAAATGTCATCCCTAATGAAGGGAGGGCAGCATTGACTAGAGAGAAGCAAATTAATAAATGGAGTGGATGTAGGCGCACAGCTGCTACGGGGATGATCAATAGAATGGTTAAGAAAACAAGCACTAATGATTTTGCTGTAATTGGCTGGTAGCCATTCAAGAAGTGAATACAGGAAATAGATTAAATAAAACTGGGCTCATTAAATGGTACAGATATGGACAGAAATAACTGCTAACTTATCATACTTTCTTGGTCTTTTTACCATTATATACATGTTTGTGGACATACTTAATAGGCAGAAATATTAGTGCTAGATACAGTATACAATCCACATGATTCCTAATATGTTTAGCATCTGACAGTCTTCAGATACATGATGCAATAATGCAGATTTTATAGAAATGGTTTTCAAAAGGAACTCCTTCACAGTTCCTTCTTTTTTATCCAAGATATTCAAATATTGACATATAACTTCTACCCTTTCTCTTTAATTCTTAAGATTTTCCAAAAGTAAACCATTTTGAGAAAAATAATAATTAATTATCCTACTCTATGGCATGGCTTAGGAGAATTAGGAGAATTAGGCTTTCAAAAAGACCAGAGAAAAACTGAGGAAGGAGAACCAATAATCACTGTGTCCTGAGAATGGACAGCAGTTGTGATGCTTGTGTACAGTTCCCATCTGGCCTCAGAATAGTTTATGAGAGGAATGCTGTCACTTTACAGGCAGAGGAGGAAAAAATAGGGTTAAGTACCAGTCACAGGCTCATGTAGTCAACACATGACTTGGGGATATAGAATTAAATTTTGTAACTCTCCTCACTGCTCATCCCTTTAAATTTTTAAGTTTGGAAGACTTAAAAATGTTTTTGCAATTAACAGTATATTTAAGATTTATCACTAATAAATGAAGTTCTCCAATTAAAGTTGAGCTTAAGAGGCATGCAAGTGATTGAAATTTATTTCAAGCTGTGGGTCTAATCCAAGCAGTACGTGGTCTTTCATTCAAAGTGAACTAACTTTGCAGGTGTCTGACATTCAGACAGAAGTGCAGATGTTGCCTTTAAAATGATTATTTACTTGTTTATAAATAACACTGTGATTTGCATAAATACGGACAGAATAGGCAACTAAAAATTACACCCACATAAAAAGTTCAGTACAGAAGCTAAGGATGTCCCAGCTGTGCCTGCCCAAAACTAACAGATGTGGCTCACTTTGGAGATTTGTTGAGTAATCATGACAGTGTCTAGTATATACTAGAATGTGAGCAAAGAGCAAATTAAAAAAAATCACTCTTGCTCTTTTCTACAGATTGAGTAGCATAAATGTCTCCACCTTCCCAGGCTGGAATTGCATGTCTCCATACCCACTTAGCATTTACGTGAGGTCCTAGGAGGATCCCAACTCTGACATTCTTGCTTATGTGGCAAGCACTTCAACTGCTGAGACATCTCTCCAGTCCATGTAGTGCATTTTTAAAAAAAAAAAAGGAATTCAATTTTCTTCCTGTTTATCCACACTTACATTTCACTTTAAAAAGGATATCTTGGCCATTAAGATGGAGTGGGAGAAGAAGACCTACATGCCTGCCCAGGATTATCCACCCTGGGCATGAAGGAGAACACTGGTCTGCCTGGGGCCTTGCAGCACTATTATGGTGAGCAAACATATGGTGGGGTATGGAAAAGAGAGAGAGAGAGAGAGAGAGAGAGAGAGAGAGAGAGAGAGAGAGAGAGAGAGAGATCTGAAGAGGTAAAGGCAGTGAAGAGTGAGCTGAGGTGGGTGGCCTGGGCTGCTGCCAAGGAACATATTTGGGCCCTTGGCTCTGCCACAGCCTTGGTATGTGTTGATGTCCATGGCTCCTATTATTACCAAAGGCCAAGACAATAGGGCTACACAGAGTTAGTACTGCCCCTCACCGGGTGCAACACTAGGTTGAACTGGCCCTGCCCCTCACCCAGTGCAGCACTGGAGAGAGTAGATCCTGTCCCTCACCTGGGCATCACAACAGAGCTGGTCCTGTTGGCTAGGGCTCTAATGAGCCCCCCTGAGGGCATGAGAGTGGGAGAACTTGTTCCACGCCCCCCTTGTCTTCAGCATGGTAGCATGGGGGAGAGAAAGATGTCCTCCCCCCACACCCCTTACCACCTGTGACAGGTAGGAGAGCTTACCCCTCCCCTCACCAACTGCAGCGCTGTGGAGAGCTGGGCCCTCTATCTCCCCTACGCAAAACAATGGAATTGACCCTATTAATGGGGGTGGGGTGGGGAACAGGTGAGCTGGCCCTAAGAATGTGTGAGATCTTGTCCTGACCTTCATCTGCCATATGGTGGCACAGAAGAATGAGAGAAGCCACCTTCCCCATCCCTTGCTGCCAATGGCAGGTGGGAAAGCTGATTCTGAGGTCACAGAAAGAGAGAGAGAGAGAGAGAGACAGAGAGAGAGAGACAGAGAGAGAGAGACAGAGAGAGAGAGACAGAGAGAGAGAGAGACAGAGAGAGAGACAGAGAGAGAGAGAGACAGAGAGAGAGACAGAGACAGAGACAGAGAGAGAGAGAGACAGAGAGAGAGAGAGACAGAGAGAGAGAGAGAGAGAGATAGCCCTGCCTCTCACCAGCTGTAGGGCTCAAAAGAGAAGCTGCTGCAATTCACCTGGGCAGCACAATAGAGCTGGCCCTGGTGATGTTAAGTGCAGGTGAGCCAGCCCCAAGGGCTTGAGAGCAGAAGAACCAGCCCTGCCCCCTTGCTGCTTACTGCATAGGATGAGCTAGCATGGGTGGTGCTGGAGAGATCACCCTGGTGGTGGTGATGAGGGAGAGCTGGCAGGCTGACCAACCAAGCTACCACCCAGGCCCAGAACCAGAGCTTGGAGTTGGCCCACCACAGCATCCCCCCATCTGTGATCTGTTGAAGCACTTGAAGGGGCTTGTCCTGCAGACCCAGAGCTGCAGGATCTCCATGACACAAGACAACAATAGGATATCCAAGAGGAGTCCCAGTGGGGGCCCAGGTTTGACCACGCCAATGGCTCATTGCAATGCACACTTACAAGTAAATATGTATGAACTAAAGGGTATACTGTGTGACTCACTGTAGCTGAAGTTTTCCTGTGTCCAGTTTGGTCCGCAGCCACTCAGACCTAAGTAAACACACAGAGGCTTATATTAATTAAAACTGCTTGGCCATTAGCTCAGGCTAACTACTGACTAGCTCTTACACTTAAACTCAGCCCATTTCTGTTAATCCTTATGTTGCCACGTTTTTCTGTGGCTTTACCTGTGTGTCATTACATACTGCTCCCTGAACGGAGGGCTGGCTTCTCCTGACTCAGCCTTCCTCTTCCCATAATTCTCTTGTCTGTTTATCCTGCCTATACTTCCTGCCTGGCTACTGACCAATCAACATTTTGTTTATCAACCAACCAGAGCAACACATTCACAGCATACAGAACATCCCACAGCACCTCACTGTGTCACACTACAGATTCCTCAGTGAGATTTTTATTTTATTTTCTTTCCTTTTAAATTTTGTATTGTTTTGTTTGAAGAGGACTACACTGGTGGAGGGTGGATGTGGTGGGGTGGGGAGATGAATGGGATTGAGATGCATGCTGTGAAATCTACAAAAAAATCAATTAAAAAATTAAATTAGAAAAAAAAGATATTTGAAGGTTGGCATGATGGCTCAGCAAGTAAAGTGCTTGCTACCAAGCCTGACATCTTGAGTTCACTCCAGGACACATGTGGTAGGAGGAGAAGATCAACACCTATATGTTACTCTCTCTCACACACACAGACACACATACACGCACTTAAATTTTAAAAAATTTAAAGGATACCTGAAACATATTTAAAGGTAGTTTAAGAGACTCAGCATTTGAGAGCTCTTCTGATTCTTCATTAGCTACACTAACATTTTCTCCTTTATGCCTGACCATTCATTCCCCACCAAGGTATTCTCAAAGTGGAAACAAAGCTCTTCAAGTTTCCAGCTTGATGGAGGGATGACCTATAACAATGTGGCTAATGTCTTTTACTCCATTCACAAAAAGTTATCTCAAATGCAACATTTTACTTTATTTCAAGCTGTTTCCAATTGCCAGAGCTTAAATGTCTGAAATGTCTCCCAAAGGTGCTAAAGTCTTGGTCATCAAATGGTGGGATTTTTTTTTAAAGCAATCAACTCATGAGAGACATGACATCATCAGTGTATTGATTCAGTTATGGACTCATAATTTGATGATATTATTGGGAGGTGGTGGAAACTAGGAGATGGGGGAAGAAGGCCTCTGGAGGTGAGCCTTGGAAGGTATGCCTTGCCCCTGGATTCTTCCTGTCATTTTAAAGTTTCCTGGGAAGTTACTCTTGCACATTCCTGACACTGAGGCCCATAGCAATGAAGGAAGTTCACCAGAAACTATAATCTCCCAAAGTTGGAGCTGAAATAACCTTCTCTAACTTTAACTGATTTTCACAGCTACTTTGTGACAGCAACAAGAAGTGACAAATACACAAATTTAGATCTAATTTGGAAATCGAGATAATGCCTGAGTCAATTAGATGTGGGGCAATAATGCAGAAAAGTCCCAGACTGACATTAAACAAAATCTACTCGTAGACCAGGAATCTTCAACCTTTTCTGGAAATGATCACATGGAATCAATGTTAGGCATTTCCAACCATTCTCTCTGTGCTGTAGGCAATACACAGACTAAAGAGTGTGGCCATATTACAGACAATCCTATTTACTCAACAGAGTGGCTGCATTTGGCCAGCAGGCCATAGTTTGCTGATCTCTAGAACAGAGTCAGTTTTAATAGGATTGTTTCCTCAGAATTGGCAGGGTCTCGGGCATATTACTGTTCAACACTGAAGCCTTTCTAACAGCATAAAAATGTAAGGTTTGATCAGAGTTAATTAGCTTTAGAAAGGATTATTTTCATAATTTAGCCAACTGTAAGACCTAAAGCTAGCACAATGCTGTGTTCTTCATTTAGAGAACAAGATCCCACAGGCATCTATTCCCAATTCTAATTTCTTGGTAAAATGTGCTCAATATCTCATAATTTCATAAAACTTTTTCATATGCTTTCTTCAAGCAGATGTTAAGATTACTGGCACCATTGCTAGAAGATAAAATTGGGTTGGGTGGTCAAGGAAATTATCTTCATAATTAGCTTAGAAAGCATCAGGCTCTGTGTTGAATTCTTCTTTCCCACTGATGAGTGTAATTACTATACCATTGATTCCCCTCTCATTGCAGAAAAAGAAAAACAAACAAGCAGCTTTGCTCTCAGTGATCTGTAACAAAATGTACCTTCGTATTCTTGTTGTTCACATGCACAGGTTTTATTGAACTAGATCATGACTGTGACATCTGTCAGGAGTGGACCATAAATACACAGGCCACACTGATGATCCATGCCTCTGTGGTTTATGAATACACAAAACCTGAATGATGATTTTCAAGAGATGACAAGGAGGGAGCAGCTGAAATATGGAGTCCTGACTCTGAGTATTATTCAGTTTCTGATAGTTAACCACAGAGAAAATGTCATCATGATGTTGTAGTTAAATTTAATCACATGCTGTTAAATCACCTGCCATGTGTCAGTCAAAGTGCAAATTCTATGAAGACAAGGAAAGGTGGATATTCCACCTCCTCCCACAGCATATAGCCTACACTAACACACAAGTGCCCAAGCTCTCTCAACTTCCTGATGCTCTTAGAAAAACAACTAAAGGGGTCACAACTTTAACTGGATTCTCTGGTGGAAATTATTTGGCCTCATTAAAAATATTAGAATGTGTAAGTGGACATTAATAACTCAGACTTTGAAGCAGAAGAAAACATAATGAAAATTCACTGCCATTAAGGTATTTTCGACAGTGCTCCACATTTGCTCATAAATGCTGTTTTGTAAGACCTTTCTTAAATGCTCCCATTCCAGAGGAGTATAGAAAATAAATGATGGTCTAATATTAAGCCAGCTTTTTGGAACTGACTTCTAAGTCACCTCCCTTCTGGTTATTACTCACAGTGCTGGGTACTCTTTTGCTGAGGGCAGTGATTGAGAGGCTCATAGCTGGTGAAAGTGATGAGAATAAATTACTGTTGGAAGCTCGGCCCTAACCAGGGCATCACCATCTTCTCAAGGCCCAGGGAACATCACAAAGGGAGAGAAGGAGCCAGAGGATGGGGAGTACCACAGACACACAGCAGCTGTGGACACCTGAACAAGATAGGGGCCTTAAGCCTTCCATCACAGATTAAAGTGGTGACCATGGGCTCCCACCCCTTTCTGGGGATCTCTTGATCCTTTAACACATCTAATGACTACTGAGCCTTTAACGTGTCTAATGATTGCTGAGGGGAGGAGGTGTCATTTTGTTCAATGGTGTAGCCCCTGAGGGAAAAAAGTTGGAAAAAAAGAAGAGCTCATAGGGATAAGAAGGGGCATAACCAAGGGTAACTGGGGATGAATATAACAAGAATATACATATTACATGTATAATGTATCTAGTATATATATGACATGATATATAATTTAATAAAATATTCCTATGAAACTGTCAAAAATATTTACCCAATTTTAGAATAGTAATATCTTAACTATCTTATTTATATGGATACTTTTGATATTTGTCAATTTCTAGGATGATAATGTTACATCTTTAATTCCCATAAAATTGCACTGGCAGACAACATAAACTGTCTTGTCCATATCTCTGTTGTTAGATGTGGTCACTCAATTTCATGCTGAAGGTCACTGTGGTGATTTGAGTTATGATGGCCATCATAGGCTCATAAATTTTAATAATTGATCCCCGGTTGGTGGAACTGCTTGGGAAGTATTAGGAGGTGTGGCCTTGTTGAAGAAAGTGTGTAACTGGGAGCCAGGCTTGGAGGTTTCCAAAGATTAGTTCCTTTGCCGTTATGTGTTTCCCACTCTACCTCATGATTTTGTGTCAAGAAGTTAGCTCTCAGCTACTGCTTCAGTGTCTTGCCTTCCTGCCTGCTGCCATGCTTCCTGACATGATGACCATGGACTCTAATCTTATGAAACTGAAACAGTGAGCCCCAAATTAAAGACTTTCTTTTGAAATTTGCCTGTCATGATGTTTTATCATAGCAATAGAAAAGTAACAAAGACAATTATGTTTAGGTTGATTTTCTTTGTCACAATTCTGGGATCCATGTCGAAAGGCACCCATCCCTGGGGAATATTTTTCTGAGAATCCACACAGAGGCAGGAATGAAAGAGCCTGCTGTGATGATTTGAAAGAAAATAGCCCCCAAAGAGAGTGACACTGTTAGGAGGTATGGCTTTGTTGGAGTGGGTGTGGCCTTGTTGGAGGAAGTGTGTCACTGTGGGAGTGGGCTTTGAAGTCTCCTATGCTCAAGATACTACCTGGTATGTTAGTCTACTTCCTGTTGCCTGCATATCAACATGTAGCAGCTTCTTCTGCAGCACCATGTCTGCCTGCATGCCACCATGCTTCCTGCCATGATAATAATTGACTGAACATCTGAAACTGTAAGCCACCACCTCAATTAAATTTTTCCCTTATAAGAGTTGCCGTGGTCATGGTCTCTCTTCACAGCAATAGAAAACCTAACTAAGGTGCCTAACAAGCCAAACTGTGGAAGCTGTGACTCTTACGTGTAAGCATGAGGCAACTACATTCATTCTCTTCCCAATACAAGGCATATGGCCAAGTACATCCATAGAACAAGACTCCTTGCTCTTTGTACTCTGGGAAGAAGAAACAGAATGGTGTCTATGTCCTAAGAAACCATTTCAAAGTTCACAGTGAAATTAAGAATACTAAAAATTGTTTTACTTTGAAGTGTCAAAAATGTCTTATATGTGATAATATATATACCTATGTATTTATATGTAATAATTACATGTATTATATATAATATACATATGTAAACCTTTGAAATAATCAAAGACCAGAGCTCCAGAGAAAGAGGAAGAAAAGGATCAGACAGCACAGTCTTTCACAGCAGGGGTAGGTGCAATCGCTACAGAGTGCAGCCTGAGCTAATCACCTAAGGAGCAGACAGGGCATTTTAAAAATGTTTCTGCTCCAGTGGACAATATTGAGAATAAGGATTTCTTGGAGTTTAAGTTTTTAGGTTTCTTTTTATGAGAAGCTATGTCAAGGTCACAGATAAATGGAAAAGCTATGCCTACTAACTGTTAATATAGAAAGAATAAAGTCCAAAAATTTTGCCATAGTAAGAAAGTGTTAATTAAAAAATACTATTTTCACAAGAATAGAAACTATATATATTTATCATGTGTAACATGGTGATTTGCTGTGTGTATATATTGTAGAATATTTCAATTGAACTAATATTTTGTGGGAAGAACACTTAATTCTACTATGTGATCTTCAATTATATTACATAATGGTTGTATATTACTGCTATTTTCTAAATAGATAGATGCTGGGGATGTCTTTCTATACGCTGTGAATATATGTTGCTCCTATTGGTTAATAAATAAGCTGCTTTGGCCTATGGCAAGGCAACTTAGAGGCAGGTGGGAAATTGAAGGAGAGAGAAAGGAAGGAGAAAGGTTGAGTCTAGAGAGACACCAACCACCACCGAAGAAGAAGCAAGATGCCAGCAGACTGGTAAAGCCATGGAACACATGGTGATACATAGATTAACAGTTATGGGTTGAGTTAAATATAAGAGGTAGCTAGCAAGAAGCCTGAGCCATAGAGCAAACATTTTGTAAATAATATTAAGTCTCTGAGTGATTATTTTATATCTGACTCCAGGACCACTGGGCCAAGTGGGACCATGGGGCAGAGTGGGACCAGAGAAATTTTCCGGCTACAGATAGAGATAAGAATAACCAAAATTACATGAGTACAAAAAGCATTATTTCACAGAAATCATATAGATGCCTGTTAAAGGAACATGACTATCTGAGATAAATTTCAGAATATCTATTCACTACTGAAGAGCAGCTCTGAACATTGAAAGGAAGTAAATTATAATTGAGGAGCCATTAGTGCAAAAGAAAGAACAGAATAGGAAAAAGATTATACTGTGAGTCCTCTCTAATGGAATAATATTGCAGAACCAGAAAGCAACTCGAAGCTAAGCTATGTGAGAAATCCTGCATCTTTCCTTCTTAGATTAAGAAGTCTTATTTGCTAGCTTATTTGCTAGTATCTACTAAGCACTACTCACTGACTTGGTGAAGGCTTTTTCATGCTCACCAGGTAGAGCACTTTCCTGGAGGTGTGAAGCACACAGATAGAAAATGCAAGTCTCACTCCCTAGAGCAAGCATTCTAGCCAACTGTAAAAATTGTGATGGAATGCTCCCTTGGTTCCATTTCCCTGGGAAATAAGTCTAACAGAGTGAAGTAGGTGGAAATAATTCATTTGGGAGGTAAAGAAAATGTCCAGTGGGAAATAGAAAATTGTGAAGGGAAAGGAAACAGTTATCAAAAGCTGCAATAGAAATCAAGATCCACTGTGAGCCAGAGGCTTGCACCTATAAGGAAACTTGGGGTAACAATGTTGGGTACACCCCTAAGCCAGCAGCCTGAACATTTCTTCCCAGCATTGTTCTCTTGCATGAAAGCAAAGATAGTGTAAGAAGACATCAGGCAGCCAGTTGCTACAACCTGAATAAGTACTAGCATGCTAAGATCTGAAAACACACAGACATCTGGTACAGAAGTCTTAGATTCACAGTTTTTCCTGATAGACAAAATGGAAGTCAGGAAGGGCTTCCTGTAAATTGCATTTTAGATCTCAAGGAGTAGAAGATAAAGTATCAGCATTTTCATCAGGACATGATCAAAACCTTCACAATCAGAGAGCTCAAGACCCTTTGGATTTGGGTAGCAGTTGTAACACACAGAAACAGGCAGAAAGGAGAAGGAGATTGGCTAAGAAATGAAACTAGTTGTTTACAAGAGCCAGTGGGAATTAGCCTTGATCCTAAGGAAAGCTTTGTCACCAGCATCATATCTGTGAAGTACGTAAATAGGAATATGATACATGTACCATGGCATGAGTTACAGAGCATAATTACAATGCTTAAGTAGAACCTTGCTTGACTTGGGACTCAGTAGCCTTGACAAATGAGCAAGCTCCTATTCTGGTACCAAAGATAAGAACCAATATATAAGAAGCAAACTATATGCAGTTTCATAAGATTTGGGGGTCAGAATGATAAACAGTTGCACAAATGATAAATAAGAATTTCAGACACAGAAAAGCATATTGATCAAAAAGTAGTGAATGGTTCTTGGGCTATTTAATTATATGGTTAAGAAGACTAGCCTGAGAAGAGATTATCTAAGCTGAGTACTGGATGAGGATAAAGCGTGGAGACTGAAGAAAAGTCTTATAAGAAGGAATTCAGCCAATGAGACTATTTGAAGGTAGATGTCCTCAATGGGTTTTCAATACTGGTCAGAGGCATAATTGTATCATGATGGAGAGCTGAGATTTTAGTCTAAAGGTGATGGGAATCCATCGAAACATTTCACATAGTTGAGCAATATGGTCTCTTATACATTTTTTAATTGACTGTTCTCCCCAGAGAAGGGTTCACAGATGTGCAAATGTAGAGACAGGGAGAGCAGAAGAGAGGCTATTGCAATGGACCAGGGTGGGATGAGGGTGGCCTGGCTTGTGGATAGGTGTGGAATTGTTTTGGAGACTGCCAGAGCTTGTTCCTAAATGCTGGAAAGGAAGAGGGAAGAAGTGGTGGCTCAGTTCACATTCTAGGAAGTCTTAGATTGCCAAAATTTCAAGTTATTATTATTTTTTAAAAGCAATGTAAAGCATAAACCTGGACTACTGAAAGTCCTTAATAATCATGTTAATGTCATCAAATTATAATATCAAGATATAAGAGCAAATTTTAAAGTAATTTCAAAAATAGCCATAGGCTGGATCCACTTATTTTGAAAATTTAATCATGATTCTTTGTGCCTCATTTTGTAATATCTCCCACATTAATGTAGTTTCTTATAAACTCTTTCTCCATTTCCCGAAGCCATTATTTCTCTTTGGTGTGTGATATATATGTGTGTGTGCACAGACCCATGAGTGCCAGTCTAGAGGCCAGAGGTTGTGTGTCTCTTTGATCACTCACCACCTCATTGGTTGATCTGGAACTCACTGAGTGGCTAGACTGGTCAGCAATCACAAGGGTTTCTCCTGTCTCTGCTCCCGGTGCTGGAATTACAGGCATCAGCTGCCATGCCCAGAATTTTACAAGGGTACTGGGGATCCAATTACTGTTTCCCATGCTTGGGCAGCACTCACTTGCACATTAAGCCATCACTCCAGCACCCACGCCATTATTTCTTACCTTCTCTGCTACTCAGTCTGACTTCTCTTGGCTTTTCCTTTTGAGATGTTCTACCCATTCTCATGTCCATTCACTCATGAACCCAAGACTTTTTCCTTTCTTTATTGATGGGCATCTCAGCTTAGGCTTCCATGAGAAAATACTATATAGACTTGGTAGCCACAAAAACATAAATTTATGTGTCACTCCCCTTATGGCTGGTTCTGACGAGGTTTCATGGGGTACAGTGAGCATTTATCCCACCTGCCTCTTCCTCTTATTCTCCTGTTACATTTCCTTTTTTTGTGGTTTTCTTTTCTTTCTTTGCTGTTGTTGTTGCTGTTTTGTTTTTAATTTTATTTTTATTAAAAACAGATTCTTGTCTCATGCAATACGTACTGACCACAGCTTCTCCTCTCTCTACTCCTCCCTGCTCTCCTACCACCCCTCTCTCCCAGATCCACTCCTGTAGGGAAAGGGGGCTGGCTAGAGAAACCCACCCTGACCCTGGAGCCCAGAACTAGGAAAGATGACGCAAATCAGGGCAGAAAGAAACACAGTTTGGCTCAGTCAGATCAGAGCCATCTCTGCCCCTGGCCAACTGACTTGTGAAACCAACCAATCACAGAGCATTATAGTAGAACCCTGGGCCCAGGGTTGACTCCATCCACTAGACTTCCTGTGTAAACCACCCTGCCTGGTCAGTTAAAAAAAAAAGGCTGTTCTCTCCACCCTGGTAGAGGCAGCTACTCTCCTGGACTCCTCCTTCCCAAATAAATCTCTTTCTCAAAAGAGTCTTGGGTGTGAAGATCTTCATTCACTGGCGTAGAGAAGATCCTTGCTGAGACGTCCCCCAGTGGACAACACAAGGGAGAGCTGGAAGAGCAGAGCAAGGAGAAGCTGAACAGAAGGTCTTTGCTGAGATCTTCTCAGTGGACACAGCAAGCTGAAAAGTAACACTTTTCTCCAGAGCCAGATGAGATTGCTACATTTCTACAGGGGTTTCCCCTTTCCCAGAGTGAAGCAAAAGAAGCAACATCTTAAGCCAGAGAAGCAGAGCTCTGCTAGGAAGCCCCCTTAAGTGGGGGCTGAGCAGAGCTCAGCTGTAGCAGCTCTCCAGGAGAGGAGCAGGATTGCTATATCCTGTGGGGAGACCATCCCCCATCACACTAGGTATACCTTGACTTTCCCGAGTCAGAATACCCTTCCCTGCTGAAGCAGATGCACACCTGACTCTCCCAAGAAGTCAGAAAAATTTCTCTTCCAGCATTGGGCTGCTTCCTTGCAGTTCCAGCCATCAGTAGCTGTGCTAAACAGCTCCAGGTTTCCGGGACACCTTCAGGGCAGAGCTGTTGTTCTGAGCAGCTCAAGGTGTCCGGGATACCTCACCCTCCAGGGTGTCTCCTTGCAGTTCAGCGATCAGAGCTGTCCTAAGCAGGTAGTCAGGACACCTTTCCCAGAGTTGCAAAACTCACATTTTGGTGCCAAAATCTGGGACCAAACCCAGACTTGTTGCAACCAATTTACTAACATTTTTGGTGCCAAAACCCAGGAGACCAAACCCACAGAGTTGCAAAATGTGCAATTTACCTACAACTCCCCCTTCAGAAAAAGAGCAGGCCTCCAAGAGATGACAGCCAAACAAGACAAAAATAAGAGAAGCCAAAGGCCCTCATATCGAGGCTGAACAAAGCAACCCCATAGGATTGTTTTTTTCAGAGCGAATCTCGCTCTATACGCCAGGCTGGCCTCAATTCCCATCAATTCTTCCACCTCATCCTTTTAAGTGCCAGCCACCATGTCCAGTCTCTTCTTATAATGGGAATGCAAATTCATAATCTCATCTAAGCTGAATTTCTTTATAGAGGTCCAGCAGCCTGGGTTTCAGCATAATGATTATGGGAGGACACCAACATTCTGTCCATAGCAGTGGGGCTTGAAGTCAGTGACCATAGTATGAACAATGTGTGCTGCTGAGAAGGCAAATTTCTGTCTTCACTGTGAGCTCCCATTGACTAGACTGAACAAATGTGTTCCCCCAGCTTGTGCTCCATTTTATATTACATGCATCACTGATGAGTTAAGGATGAGTCTCTGGTTGTTGATCAATCATTTCTTCATATTGGTGACTTCTTTTGCTTCATTCCTAATTTTGCAATGTATAAAATGTATTTTGATTAATCTCTCACCAACATCTTCTCTTATTGCCTTCTTATCCCTATTAACATGCCCTTCTCATGGCCAGTCCCTTTTCCAAGTTCAAGACTTTAGGTTTAGATTTGTGAACAATGTAGTTTAAACCCAACCATCGGTGATCAGTGGATTAGAGGTGTCAATTGGAGCCTAGTGGTGTCATGCATGACGCAGTGATTTGCTTGCTCTCTCTATCTATCAGTAGCAAGTAGTTTATTAGTGAGGTGTAAAATGCCTTGAGTCTCTCTATCATGCCTCATTATTGACAGGCAGGCTCATCTCTTGCAGATCCTGTACTGGCTACTTTTCCATGTGCTCCCTCTGAGTTATTTTTTTCTTGCTTGGAATGTTGTCAAAGGAAATTTCTGCAGAAGTTAAATGTATAAGAAAAAATTTATACAAGACTATTGAAATAGGAATCTAAAACCCTTGAAAGAGAAAATAGGTACTGTATTAAACTTGTTAAGTAACAAGTAGGAGTGTTTTTAAGTGGGGAGCAAATACAAGAGCACCAGAGAACAACAGTATTAAAGGGGGAATGACATGGACCCCTTTTCTCTTGATTTCATGACAGATGGTTCCTAGATACTTGAGAATGACATTCAGGGAGTATAAAACAAAGTTGTGAGGGGATGTGGGAAGTGGATTTGGGAGCATTTATGGGAAGGAGAAGGGATTGTGTATGATCAAAATACATAGTATGCATGCACAAAATTCTCAAATAATAAAAGTATTATATTGAAAGTACATTTAACTCATGGTAAACTTGAAGTTCCCCAGTAACCATTGCCTGTAGCTAGAGTTTTCCTGCCTGGCCCATGGTCAGGATAAATCTCTTTCACCTGCCAGTCCCACAGCCGCTCAGACCCAACCAAGTAAACACAGAGACTTATATTGCTTACAAACTGTATGGCCGTGGCAGGCTTCTTGCTAACTGTTCTTATATCTTATATCAATCCATTTCTATAAATCTATACCTTGCCACATGGCTCGAGGCTTACCGGCATCTTTACAAGCTGCTTGTCCTGGTGGCGGCTGGCAGTGACTCCCTCCGCCTTCCTCTTCTTTTTATTCTCTCTGTTAGTCCCGCCTACACTTCCTGCCTAGCCACAGGCCAATCAGTGTTTTATTAGCAACACATTTGCCATACAGGACATCCCACAGCAATTGCCCTTGTACCTAGCCAGCTGGTCTTTATACTGGCCACAATGCATACTGACTTGGTCTACTGTCTCTTTCTGTACCCCTGCCAGACAACTGCATCTCCTAACTCATTGGAGACATAGCAACTTCTAAATTCTCTGTGTACACAACTCTCTCTCTCTCTCTCCATCTACCCTTACCTCCTTCCCTCTAAGCTCAGAGAATAAATCTCTCCTCTCTGCCTTCAAGGTCACCTCCTCCCAGAATCCTCCAAGTTTATTTCTCACACCAACACTTATTCAGAGGTATGGGTTCTCTTTCCTGTCCTTCATATTTTTAACCCTACTGTATAATTCAGTTATTCCTCAACTGAAAAATGTTCTGGCTAGTCTTCTCAGATCAAAGCCAAGCAAGCATTCTACATCAGTCCTATGTCCTTCAAGCCCCTTGTTTCCATCATAACCAAGCTTATTGAAAGGTCATTGCTGTGTGCTTTTGACCCTTTTCAATTCTTATTCAGCCTACTTTGTGGTCTATTGTTACCAAACTTCTGGTCCCATATTCAACTGAAAATTTTTTCACCAAGAACACAACCAACTGCCTCTTTCTTGCCAAGTGCAATGCCTTGCAGCAGGTGTCACAGATAGCCATCTTCTCTAAAGACCTGTGCACACCCCTAAAACCATCTCTTCACCCACACTGACCACACTGACTGTAATACTCTCTGCTCATGAGCCACAAATTATCCTTTATTCTCCTAAGTCACACCTGTAGGGAGCAGAGGAAGCCACAAGTAAGTGAAGTCCTGAGTGAATGGTATTTTGGCATGTGCACACTGGTGTCTATGTTGAGAACTCCAAGGTAACTGATCTATAGGACAATTTGGCAAAGCTGTTACCATATGGATCAGGTTCAAGAAGAATGGCAAATCTTTCCTTGAGAGTCCCAGTATGAGTGTTTATAAATGATTGATCCATGGGTTCAAAGACTAGAAACTGTGACTTCCTTGATTTACAGCCTGAGTCTGATGGCCTACAGAGGCTTCCTATGAAGACTAGCTAAACTCTCCCTCTGTGATGTACCTAATAAATATGCAGGAGTTCTGAATACAGTGGTTGCATTAGCAGAATCTCCTGATCCCAGTTTCACTATTGATTTGTCAATGTATCTGTTCTTTCTTCATTCCCTCATCAGCCCTGGCCAGAGATTCCAAGACCCAAACCATTTGGGACATGGTGCATACCCTCTTTCTTCTCCATGGTTTTGCCCATTCCTTTCCCTCTGCCTATAATGCTCATTCCAACAGCTTTCACTCTTGAATCAGATGTGATTTGACTCTGGTACTTGCTTATTCTGTTAGATTGCTGCTAAAGAGTTACTTCTTAATTGAGACAAAACAGCCTCTGACCTTGAGAAGCCCCAGGAATCCCCTAATAGGTCCTGGTAGCACCAACAGATGATCTACTCAGTTGAGGCAGCTCAAGAGTTTCATGCTACTTAGCATTCTAAAGAGAGACTGCATTGGACCCTTGTGCTGATTCTTTGTTAGTGAAGCAGATACTAAACAGCTAAACAGCATTAGCTCTTCATCTGGGCCCCAAACAAACAAAACAACAAGAACCTTAAAAACCTTTAACTGCCAAGGGATGAAGTGAACACCTCAAAAAGGGACAGAGGAAGGATTGACAAGGAGAAACCCCTAAAGTAAATATTCTTTTTTAAAATGGAGACTCCTTCAAAGAGCCAAGTAGCTAGTTTAATGTTACTGAAAGAGCAGGGAGCAGTAGAAACATCTTGCTCAGTGTGGTGCATTTGTCAAGGTCAGACCTCCCTCTGTCCCATCCCAGTGAAGGACGTCTCTATTTTATTTTTTTAATTTTTAATTTTTTTTTTTAAGATTTATTTATTTATTATGTATACAGTGTTCTGCCTGCATGTGTCCTTGCATGCCAGAAGAGGGCACCAGATCTCATTATAGATGGTTGTGAGCCACCATGTGGTTGCTGGGAATTGAACTCAGGACCTCTGGAAGAGCAGTCAGTGCTCTTAACCTCTGAGCCATCTCTCCAGCCCCTATTTTTTTAATTTTTTATTAATCTTTTTTTTATTCATTTTAGATACCAACCACAGATCCTCCTCTCTTCCCTCCTCCAGCCCTTAGCCTAACCCCCCATGGGCCCCCCCATTCCCTCCTCCAACAAGGTAGGACTTCTCTATTTTATTTAATAGACCAGTAGATTGTGGGACTCCTATCTTCTTTCCTCTTGCAATGTTTCAGCTTCTTTGGGAAATCTCTATTATTATTTTCTAATTAACCACTGAACATTACAAGGAAAAACAAGCAATAACAAAAGCCATTCTTTTTTTTCATGAAGGACTAGAAATCTGTAATCCCCAAACCCAGGAAGAGGCAGGGTGGAAAGAGCATAAAATATATACACTCATCTTCCCCATGAAAGAAGGAAAATCAAAACAGAGGAAATGTCAAAACAACACTGTTTTCATTATTAACAATGGCATCTCTCTTTGGCCACTACGGTCACATACTTCATAGACTGGTTGTGAGTTTAATGGGGAAATATATATTCTTGGAACAAATTCTCACTATTAGTCACTCATTAAATAAGCTATTTTCTCCCTCCTACTCTTTCTTTTTCTTTCTTTCTTTCCTTCTTTCTTTCTTTCTTTCTTTCTTTCTTTCTTTCTTTCTTTCTTTCTTTCTTTCTTTCTTTCTTTTTGTTTGTTTTGAGACAGGCTTTCTCTGTGTAGTTTTGGTGCCTGTCCTGGATCTCACTCTGTAGACCAGGCTGGCCTTGAACTCACAGAGATCTGCCTAGCTCTGTCTCCTGAGTGCTGGGATTAAAGGCATGCTCCACCACCGCCCGGCTGATCCTACACTACACTTTCATTGAGAAATGGGCTTTGTTATGCTGCCTATATATTGATAAAACACACCTTTTCTGTTCTGAGAACTTTCTCTTTTCTTTGGGATCTTCAAACTTCAGCATATATATATAAACTTCATCTTAATATATATATATATATATTAAGATATTAAGATATTTTCATACAGTTTAAGAGAAATAATGGGATTTATGAAAATTTTAATGCCATAATGCTAGAAAACATGTGCTGGCCCTTTAATTTTCATGGGAAAAGCATTGTGAGTGAGCTTTATCAACAGCATGCCCCTTTATCACAGGCAGAGGGAGGGAAGCAGCTGAGCTTTTCAGGCTAACTCTGTTAGGGGGTACTTGTCACTCTTACACTAAAACAGAAGGGTGATGCCAACTTTTCCCCCTGCTGCTTCCCTTAGCTGTTGTCATAAATTCGGCTTTGCTATTATGCCGAAACCATTCTTTTCTTAATGTAAACTAAACAGCATTTAATATAAATGTGTGTGGTGTGTATGCATACACACACAAAGCTTGCCTTTGGCAGCTTTCTTGCTTCAGAAATCAGAGCATCCCTGTACCAAGAACTCCAGGGGACACTGGGAAGCCACTCCTGCAAGCATCCCATTGTGTTACTCCTCGCCTGTCTGCTGGTGCTTAGGCAGCCTCTCAGGACTGAGCCTTTGCACCCTGATCCTCTCTTCATGCTCTTTTCATCGCTGTCCGCCTTGTGGTGCAGATGCATAGTTTATGAGGTCTGGGACTCCGCAGATGGGGGCTGCTGTGGCCCAGCCGGATTCAAAGGCGACAGCAGTGACAACTGGAGCTGCATATTCATTCTGTGCCCACTGTCATGCACAGCTCTACACCACTGAGTCCTAACCTCTCCTGCTTGTTTCCATTGTTTTAACTCTGGCATCTACTCCGCCTGCCCAGGGGAGGATGAATAATTGACAATTGAGCATGAGCATGAGCATGAGCTTCATTTGTATGCCTTGTAAGACCATTTTTATGCTGATTTGCTTTGTATTGTCTGAAATATCAAAGGCCAGCACTCAGTGTCTGGAATAATTAATATATTCCATATGTAATACTTACCTCAAAAAAATTATCTGGAGGCACAGATGATTTCTTACATCACTTTTGGGGTAATTTTAAATTTCTTTTAAAATGGCAAGAAGAATAAAGAGAATTCTCTATTATTTTTTAGGAAAAGGTGTTCTCTGACTGCTCTGTGACAAATGTTTTGAAAATAAACATTTTTATTTCACAGTGAGATAGCAAGCATATGTCTGATATTCTCTCCTCTTCGTTATCGGAGCACCCATTTAGAGTTACTTTTCCACCAGTGTTTTAAAGAATGCTTCTGTCTTGAGCTCACTGTGTACTCTCAGTGCCCTCCTCCAAATCCAGATGTGCAAGCCCTCTAGTATTTCAGGGTGTTAATGTATTTATAGACAAGTTCTTCACAGTCATCATTAGATGTAAAAAGAGCTCGCCAGCATATTCTCTAACCCAGCATGAATAGTGTCTTCCTAAAAAAAGAAGTTTGAACATAAGCAAGTATAGAGGAAAGATGATATGAAGATACAGAGAGAAACTGTCTTCAGACCAAGAGCAGTCTGGAGCAGATCTTGTACATCCTCCAGGAGCAACCCTCCTTGGTGTGATCCTGATTACTGCTAGCCAACTTCTGATATCTCAAACCTAGACTTCTAGCTGTCAGAGATGTGAAAACATGATATGTCTCCTTTATAAGCAGTCTGGGGTGTGGATACTTTGCTACAGAAACTAATATAGCTCTCCCCTGCCAATCCAACATGGAAACACCTAGGCCTAGAAAACTGACTCTATCTTCCTGCCCTGCAGTAGACTGGACTAGAAGGGTGAGCCTAATCCAGGGACATTAAACACTGACTGTCTAGGAACCAAGAAGGGACTAAAAAAAAAAAAAATTGAACCAAAATGCCAAGCCAAAACTATAGGGAGGTATTTCAGTTATTCAGCTGCTCACTGGATTCCATGCATTGGAATAATCTACCCCAGAAAGCAGGAATCAACCAAAGAGAGACTAGAGATCAGCTGAGAAGAAAGTTGAAAAGGGAACGAGGAAGAGGAAAGAAGAAGATTAATTACGCCACTGACATGATTTTGGTTCTGAAGTCAAATGCACCCATTCATCGAGTCCCCAGCCGGACTATGTGGCACAGCGGTAAACCAGACTCCGCCTTGAGCTCACGAAACTTAAGGGCTAGAAATATTTGCTTTCTGGTTATTTTATTTTGCCACACCTCTGTTCTGTTGACTTCAATCACTTAGATCATCTTCGATAGGTGTCTCCAAGTGCACTTTTAAATGAATGACTCATTCTTTTTTACTATCTGTGAGTAGCTTCTAGGCCATCTTTAGCATTTGTCTTAAACTGTTTGGAGAGTTCTGTCCATACGTCAGTGAAAGAACAAAAGATAAAGCCAGAAAGTTCTTTTCTCCTTATTGTACTTAAGGATGGTTCTAGGGGGGGGAAATTCCTGAAACAAAAAGAAGTTGCTATTTTAATATTTCTTTCCTTTTCTTATGCATTCTTCTCTTGTATCACTACCCTCCCCAATCTCCAAGCCTCCTCTAAGCCAACTTTTGAAATTGGTCTTCCCCAATAAGTACTTCATGTTTCAAAAATATTTATTCTTCATTCTATCATGTCCACTTATGTACCCAAAATTTCCATAAACTCACTGAAGGATAGTGGAAAGTGTCAGCCTTTCAGAAGGGAATTCAGTGGCTTGTGACACCATGTCCAGGACACTATGATAAGTGAACTGAGCTGGCATAGAAGGACAGATACTGCAAGAATTGCATGCATATGCAGAATTTCAATCAAATTCAAAGAAAGGGTGTGTAGAACATGGTCAACCATGGCCTGAGGTGAGAAGGTCAGTAGATGGGAAAAGGTGTTGGGTATGTTCATGAAGTCTCAGTGAGCAAGGCAGAAAAGCTTTTAGTGAACCAGCCATATAATGTTGACCACAGTTATTAAATATGTTTGTCCCAAAGAAGCATATGAAGTAACAAATTTGCTAGTTTTGTTTAATCATTCTATAAAATATGATGATGCACCTCTTAAACATATGTAATTGTTATTTATAACTGAAATGTTTAGAAATGAATGTACATTTTCCTGACATATTAATGTCAGGAAAAAAAGCAGTAAAATTGAGCTAACATATATGAAATTCTTTTAAAATAATGCTCTACATTCCCTATATACGTTTCCATATTTTTAATTTTATTTTTTATTTATTGTATGGTGTGAGAGGCAGCATGCCACAGCATAGGGAGAGATCAGAGAACAACTTCATGGCATTGGCTCTTTCCTTTTACCCTTGAGTTCTGCGGATAGAACTTGGGTTCTGTGGATAAAATTTATGTCATCAGGCTTATACAGAAAGCCATCTCAAAGCCCAATTGTCACATTTTAAGAAAGATACTCCTCAGTTTAAATTATTGTCAAAATAACACAATTATAGGCCACATAAGAAGATGAAATCTTAAGATTCCAAAGATACATGCATAGTCTATCACCATGGGAATGGGACAATCCCTGGGGAGGGCAATCCCTAGTGTCAACATCCTCATCTCTATTTTTACTTTCTCTTCCTCTACTTTGGTATCGGGAATTCCTAAGAGCCCTAAGATTTTGTGCAATGTATTTTCCTTGCAGCGTACAAAGTACAAAGAGAAATTTAGCATAGGTGCATCCGTATTACGTATAAATCCATTTATTTAGTCAGCCTGTCATTCATGGATCTGAGAAGCAAATCTTCAGTTCTCCTTGTGTTCATTTCTATTCATGGTACTTAGGACTCAGCAGTCCATCAAGTGTACCTCTTCCTTTGTGTCATGGACTTTTAATATCACACAAGGCTATTATACAACATTGTATGGGATCAGGTTAACTGTTGCTGGACTAAAAAAATGCTGACGGGGTAAGGTGTCTTATCCCAAGTGAGATAATGATAACATCAGTGATCCTGGGCAGTGAAGGTGTGGTTCTTGCTTAGGTAACAGTCTGACAAACATACTTCATTATTTTGGTTTTAAAATTCTAGGAATTGTGTATATCATCTTTATTTTACAAATGAGGAAACTAGGTCAGAGAATAATTAAAGTCACTGAGCTAGTTTTTAACAAAGCTAGGATGTGGTCCCAGGTATTTGGATGCAGAATCTATAGGTATGACTACCAGGTATGTACTGGCATGAAACTGTTTTATGTATATTTAATTTAAAAACAGAAAATTTAGATTAACAATAATAATGACTAATAATAATTTATAAATTGACCACATACATATTAAGTTTCAGGCACTGTGCAAAACAAAACAGGCACAAGTTAATTCTAACTGGGCTTAGTGCCCAGGCAAAGAATGCCATTAGAAAAAGTTAACACAGGTTTTCATTTTGGCTCTTGAAGAGTGTAATAGCCAACTTGGGTACCTCCAACCAGTGTGAGACTGAGAGCAAAGGGTTCTGATCTGAGATAAAGGATTCTGAATTTGTACACACACACACACACACACACACACACACACACACACACACACTGTAAATTCTGTTCTAATTGATCTCAATCACAGCCTGGATACTGGCCTTGCTTAGAGTTTTTCAGGAGATTCTAGGGTGCAGCCAGGGTTATAAACTACTTCTCTAGATCCTTGAAGCTAAATACAACACCTTGGCTCTAGCCTGTTAACTCCCAGTAATAGTAGCTTCTCTTTCATCCTCATTGCCAGTGTTGTAATTACGGACACCTTCATTTCCTGTTCAGATTATTGCACTGGTCAGGTGACTGGTCTCCTTGGTACCAATGTTCCCAAGCCATCCCTATTTATTTTCTGATAGCTGCTAGAGGATCTTGCTAGCATAAACACTTGATTCTATCACTCCCTTGCTGAGGATCCAGTGAACTCTCTTGTGTTGCTCAGTACAGTTCATGCTATCTGCTCCAACAGGATGTTGCCAATTCCCAGGAACTTGCCATACTAAAGGCTGATTCCTGGTTTATGCCATAGTCCAGTGGCTACTCTTCCCAGCAGTTCCTCTTCAAGTGACAGTAATTCTCTGTCACATAGCATTATGATCTCTAAATCTTCCTTGGAATCTTCCCCTGGACCATATCCATTTAGCCAACTGACAGATCAATTAAAAGAATATGAAGTATGCCAGATTTTTTAGAGGCTTGACCCACCACTTAACATGTATTTCATTGGTCAGAAAAAAATCTTGTGACTTCAGCTGGATGTCACACATGATCTGGAGGATTACTTTTTATATGGCTAGCAAAAAGGCAGAGGTAGTGGCTAGCTAGCATTGTCTCTACCACACATTTTTGTCATGTGACTCAAACATTTGCTCAAATATTTGACAGACAGGTCCTGTGTAATGATTGGGTTTCAGAGACAGGAGAATCACTTCTTAATGTCTTTAGTCCAAAATCCTGTCTTGATCTATTACAACATTAAGAGTTTGTGCCTGCTTCCTTGTCCAGTTTCACCCTTTGCTGTTTCTCATGGGCATTTCTTGCCTCTGTGTTACTGTTCTCCATGTGTTCTATGTTGTCATGTCATTTAATTGGAATCCAGAAAATATTTCTTCCATTATTCACTTACCCTTCTCCCATTTCCTCCACAGTACAGATGTGGTCACAAGAGCAG
>CABHPQ010155067.1:0-14959 GCA_902168405.1 Peromyscus aztecus
AAGCACACACATGCTTGATTTTAGTGGCCAGATAATAGTCCACTGCATCACCTCTCATTTTTACTGATGCTAGAGAAAGCAGAGAGTTTCCTTCACTGCGTTTATAACATTATGATTTTTTTCATTGTTGAGAAGCAATAAAAAGGAATAAAAGGTATCCCTACAATGGTTCTCTATACAAACAAAACAAAACAAAAACTTGTCTCTGAATTCCTCACTCCACATTCTTGACTATTCCTCTGTAATGGACGCACACACACATACACACACACAAGTATCACTCACACACACACACACACACACACACACACACACACACACACAAGTATGTCTTACTGTTTGGTTGGAACGTTCAACTTCATTAATGTATAACAGGTGTTTCATTAATTAGCAATCCATATCTGTTAAAGATGCATTAAAATATCATTCTAAAAATTGTTCTAGAATGACATGCTCACACACAAACATCACCAGTTGGAACCTAGAAATTGAGCTTTTTCTCATGTGGGGTGTGTGTGTGTGTATGTGTGTGTGTGTGTGTGTGTGTGTGTCTGTCTGTCTGTCTGTCTGTCTGCCTGTCCTATCTTTTGCTCCTCTGACACTCCCTCCATTTACCTGTGAATTCTTAGTTCCTATAACTCTAATTACTGCTTCTCCCAGTGAACTCTTCAACACCTTCAGCACCCACAACATTGATACCCTGTTTGTTTCTAGCAACCCCAGTTTGCTCAATTTTGCCTGCATTCCATGTGAGCCTGTTATTCAGGTTACAGCCCCAAGAGTCTCCACAATAGGTGGAGGGTAACAGGAGAACTCAGGTAGCCACAAGAACATGCCAGGTACTTTGACTCACACACAAAGTTGGCAAACAGTCTTACCTTCCCAGCTGGAGTAGAGTTCGGGGGACAAGCAATGTTTCTCCAAAGCCACTGCTCACCAGGGTCCCCTCCACAGCTGCTCACAAGTCCCCCAAAAGTTGTTTACCAGTCTCCCAGCTGCTCACCCCACCCCACCTCCCCAGCCCTATCCACCTGCCACAAGCTCTACTCCAAAACTGTCTGAAGTCACAGTCAGGGAAGTGCCTGGAGGAAGCAGTACAGCATTTGACTAATCCTGCATGATATTTTCATATTCCACGCCCATTTGTTCTAAGGAAAATCTTGTTTTCCTGTGCCAATAGGGGCACTCAGAAGCGGGGACCTGGACAGCACATTCACCTCAGAAGTGAATCGAACTGCAGGAGGCTCTTGGCACCTATGTGCCCTGAAGATGCCCTGAGCTCTACTTCATGCTGGACCCAAGGTTGGGAAAGTGAATATGACGATAAACAAATCACTCTTCTCCCCCAAGGAGCCTGCACATTGGGACACCAGAAATGCAGATTAACTGTGAGAGCTCACTTAGAAATGTTGAGGCCCAGATCCAGAGAGGATGAGACTATGGGGGGGGGGGGGGGGTCTTCTTGAGAATAACACCCTCTGTGAGTCTCAAAGCATTAGTGCTTTCCTGATGAATGGGATTGGGAGAGTTAAACTTTTCTTGGACTGCTTGGAGAATACTGAAGGCAGAGAGTACCATCTTAGACACCAGAATAGGATGGTACCTTTGGGGAAAATGCCAAGGAGTCTTTGTGTTGAAAACAAACTCTACAAAAGTAAAGTGGAGCACAGAGGCCAGAGAAGCAGGGAATGTTCTCAATGGATTGACTTACAACTCAGAAACCCCACTTAGGAATTTGGGTAGAATAATGGCTCTACATCTTATTTTAGATTAATTTTTTATTTATGTGTGGCTATGTGACTGTGTATTTGTATGCCATCGTGTGCGGGTGCCCATGAAGACCAGAAGAGAGTGAAGAATCTTTTGGAGCTGGAGTTACAAGTAATTGTGAGCCACCCAATATGGGTGCTCGGAACTGAACTTGGGTCCTTGGGAAGGGTAACAAGCTCTCTTAACCACTGAGCAATGTCTCCAGCCCCATTGGTGTCTGAACTTAGTAATGTTACATGTAGTTATGACAGAAAAGCTTCTAAGGGAGTATTGTGTTTTGCTTATTCTTTGTGCTCAGATGGATGAGTGGTTTGGTTGACCAAATAACCTAGCTGGGATGACATCACCGATTAGCAACTGCCAAAATAATTAGATTATTAATGTCCATTAAATACCAAAACAATCCTTGGCACATGTGAGTATTCTTTTGCCAGTTCAGAAGGGTCTTTAAGACTTTCCAGTTGCTGGGCCTGTCATCATCAGGAACACCATCCTGTGAAGGGTCAAGGTATTTACCAACAAGTCTGCTGGAGAGAACTCGAACTTAGGGGTCTCCTACTGAGAACTTCCCACGGTGGGCTGGAGAGATGACTCGGTGGTCAAGGGCACTCACCAGTCTTCCAGAGGAGTAGGGCCAATTCCCAGCACCCACATGACAGCACACCATCATCTAGTCTATAACTTCAGGTCCAGGGCATCTAGCACCCTCCTCTAGCTTCGTGGGAACTAGGCACCTGTGCAGCACTTAATATACTACTTGTAGGCAAAACACTCAAACACACAAAATACAACAAATACACCTTTTTCTTAATTCACATGCATTTGGAATACTTTCACACGTTCATGTGCAGGGAAGCCTCCTGACAGATTGGATTTGTCCAGTGTGATAACTGCCGCACTGCTCGAATCTACAAACAAATATCAGAATAAACCCCATTCCTCCACGTGACCTAGCAAACATATGGTCTTGTGGTTGAAACTTGGCAAGTTAATTGTCATAAGAACCCTGAAAGGAAGGTGGAATGAATTGGTAATTTTATCCCTAGGTCAGACCTCTGCTCTTGATATTTCCCTGTTCCCACAGATGAGCAAATGCTTGAAAATCAAGAGCTTGCTTCTGTTGACGTCTCTTCCCCTGTGCCATCACGGTATTGACTGTACTGCGTGCCCTCTGGGTTGGCTTTGCAGCCTCAAGCAGAACTTTCCCCTTTTGTTTTGTTTGGTTTCTAAGGACTTCCTTGGGTACCGAAGGCAGGCAAACTGCTTTGTTTTCTTTCCTCACCTGTGTTCAACATGTGAGAACCTAAGGCTCAGAAAGGCAGTACGCTTTGCCAAAAGCCACATGGGGACAATTACAGCTTCTCCTTCTGTCTCCTAGCCTGGCTGTCCTTTTGACAAGGTTACAGACCCTCCAGAATAACTCCTCGCAAGAGTTGCCTGTGGTCAGTGTGCTGTGCTTTGGGATGGCCCCTGTGCCAACTCTCTGTGTCCATCTCCTTAGCCTCTGCCAGTGATCAAGTCATGATCTTTCAATTAGCTTGTTTCCCTCGACCTTGAACACGACCTTTCTTGCTCTGGAAAGAAAACCTGGTTTTTGCAGTTCCTGTCTCCCTTCTCTCTTTAGAGTCACTTTTTATTTTTCTGCTAGCTACCTAAAGTTTCAGTTCACTTTTAGATGGTCTATCTGTCCTCAGTTTGTCTGGCAGTATTTCTTTTTGAATAGTTCCTATAAAGATTAGAGACTTCTGCTGGGGAGTATGTATGACTTTAGTTCCAGCACTTAAGAGGCAAACGAGGTAGATATATGTGAGTTCAAGGCCAGTATGATTTACAGAGTGAACTCCAGTTCGACCAAGTATATATAGTGAGACCCTGTCTCAAAAGAAAAAAAAAAGACTTCAGATTATGAAACAAATGATATGCTCATTATCTGAGTTTTCCAGCTACCTGCCAGAGAGGTGGAGTTGCTTGGTAATATAGGTTTAGAGTCAATTAGTCCAAAGAGCATGAGCAAGATACAGAAGTAATCATTCCATTTCATACCCTTAAAAGTGCAGCTAGACTCTAACTGCTCCTAGCTATATCTTGTTGAACACACGACTACTCAAGATCAAGGGGCACAGGAGTTTAGAAGAACCTCCTCAGATACAACGTAGACCAGACAGGGAATGTGAAAATCTGAACAGTTACCAAGAGAAAACCAAGGGTTTACCTAATAACTCAATGCAGTTTGTCACATCTAAGGATCAAGTTGAGTCCCGAGCAATGTGAGGTCCTTCTTGGTGGTCAAGGTGAAATATGATGCTGTGGGAACCAGAGGGTGTTCTAACAAGGAAATTTTGGGTTTTTTGTCTTAGGAATCATAACTGGTGTGGGGAGAATTGTTTAGTTCAAAATCTTAACCAACCATGTCAATTGATAAATAACCATTCAAGACAAACAAACAAGGGAAGGAAGCCTAGAAAGGCGAGTGGTTGGCAATGGAATGGAGGGTCACAAAAACTATCAGAGTTTGTTTAACAAAGCCAAGTCTTCACGGGGCTCCATGTCCAGCCTCAACCATCTCTGACACCAAATGTACACACTGTACCTTCCAGAGATCCTGCAATAATCCAATTTCCCCAGATCATTTGTTCTGTCGGGCCTCATGAAGTTGCACGGACTCCTTCACTTTTTCCCCCTGTTTGACAGGTTCCAGGCTAGCCCATGTATTTGAAAGTTTTCTGCTGCTGTAAGTTGTGGTGTCTAATGGGGTCTCTCCTGGCTAGATCACCTTGTGTTGTATGGGATCAAAGGTCGGGAGCATGGGAGAGGCAATTCCAGATAGGAAGCCAAGGCTTGTGTTGTATGGGATCAAAGGTCGGGAGCATGGGAGAGGCAATTCCAGATAGGAAGCCAAGGAATATATAAAATGACTGGGTTTCTTGTTTTGTGACAACCTTTTGTTGGGAACCAACTCAGAGGCCTCAGAAGAGCTACCTTAATCTCTTCCAAAGGCAGTGTTTCCCATGACCTAAAGACCTTCTGCTAGGCTCCACTTCTTAAAGGTTCCACAGCCTGTTGATATGATCACAGGATCACCAAGGTCTCACTTGCAGAGCTGGGCTTCCAACATCTTTTATAGATCTCCCTTTGATTCTTTGTTCACCCGTTTTACATCTTGCACTGCATTCCGATTTAAAGAACATACCAATCATATTGCATAGATGAACAGACAAGGACCAAAGGCCCATGATGAAGGAACATCAGCACTCAGAGTAAGAACCAGATTCAAACCCATGTAGTTGTGTATAGAGTTTAACATTTTAGATTCTACTCTATGTCCCTCTCAAGGCAGTGCTAATGTCCCTTACCTCATATCTATACTGTGCCCTTCATGTATTCCATAATATCATTTACCACATCTATAGGAAGTGGAAGAAGCCTTGAGTAAATATTTTAGTAGTAGATGAAGCCCCGATTGAATGTGTATGGTTTGACACGGGCATGGCTATGGCATGATCAATGTCTCAAACCCATGGGAATTTGGCAAAGCCTTCCCTCCGGGGTGAGGCTGAAAGCCTTCCTATGGTCCTACTATGTATGTATGTTGACAGAGTATACAAGTATGTGTGTTTATGAATAACTGACCAGTGTGTAAAAGAACTAGCAACTGCAGCTTCCTCCTCCCAGATATTTACAGCCTGAGATCACTCGCCTACAGGACTCTGATGAAGTGGTATAAACTACCACAACAACCTGGAAACTCACTGAATTTGTTACATATGGTACAGGAGGAGGAGGAGTTAGCTAGTCTTGGTAGGAGCTGTCTGTAGGTGAGTGGTCTTTACTGTATGTGTGCTGTATTTCTGTTTTTTCTTCATTCTCTCACTGCTCCTAGCAAGGTTTACAGGATCAAGATGCATTGGAAACAACACACTAATCAATAGTAAATACTTGCTTCTGTGATTTTCTTACTGGCAAAATTAGAGATTCTGAACATAAAAGCCAATGACTTTTCTTTATTTACAAACATAATTATAAACTGCAGGAAATGCCCCCTTGTATGTCAGCTCTCAATAATGTGATCATTGTCTAAAATCCAACCCCTAAATGTTGCATTATCCTTAGTTTATGCCTTCTTCATCCTCATCATAACCAAGTCCTCTCACCTCTTTCTCCTAAGTCCTCTCAGATGTTTTTTCTATCCATATGTACTTACATTACGTATTCAAGTCTGAACATTTCTCGGCTGTACCTGCTCCTTTGCTGGTCCTCTTGCTTTCTGGGATCCTATCATGCCAATCCATTCCTATATCTAATAGTGATCTGACATGTCACATGCCATTTTCAAGTACCCTAAAGGGCTATTTCTCCCACACATCACATCCAGGAAGATCCTGATCCCTCTTTGGGAGATGAACTTTGTCTGACTTCTTTGCCTGTATGGTTCCTATACATTGTTTAAGGACCAGGCCATACATCTGACCGTGTTTGTTCATTATAAAACAGAAGGAGATTTTTCGGGGCTCCAATGCTACACCTTCACCCACAATTTCATTATGAGCACTGTTTTTCACTACTGATTCTTGTGAACTTTTGTAAGAGTGCCTGACAAATCGACCTACAGCTGGATTTCAGAATTATTATCAACTGATGAAATTCATAGGCCAGAGTCAAGAACTGATGAGAATACTTTGCTTTGTGCAAGGGTGTGCTTGTGATCAGGGATCTGTGGTGTTATGAATGTGTAAAGCACCCTGGAATCTTTTTTTTTTTTAATTCAAAGAGACACTGTATTTGGAGGTCTCAGCAAGTCCCTAAGACTGAAAGTCACACCATTGCTAACAGGCCAACTGCCATAGATTGATTTAATTTCTCTCTGGTGGTGCACTAGAGGGCAGATCCAGTGACTTCAACTGTTTGTCTGTGTTTCTGACTGGTTCCTAAGAGTCCTTTGTATTTTCTAAATTAATCTTTTGTTGGTTTTTGCAGGTGCAAATATGTCCTAATCTGTCACCCATATGCTACTATATTCTACAGAAATCTTCACTGAACAGAGGTCTTTAATTTTGATTTTGTTAAAATCAGTTTTTACTGTATGGCTTGTGCTTTGGGTTTTTTTATATAAAAAAATGTTTCCTCACCCCGATGATTTTTAGAAACTTTATATTCTACCTCATGTCTTATGGCTTTACCTTTAGTTCTCACACACCTCTGGGGTTACTCTTATATATGGCATAAAATCCAGACCCACACTTACCTTTTATGTATACTAAAAGTCAGTTTTCTGAATACAATCCACCAAATGCACTAGCACTAAATTTACTCCCTTTATTTCTGGGTATGATTCCATTTCTCTATAATCCCAGATCATTTCTGCTCTTAAAGGTGTTTTATTTGCTCCCTAGTCTGAACCACCACCTCACTGTTTTGAGTTACTGAAGTCTGAAGGTAAACCTTTTAAAAAGTGTAAACCTTTCCACTATTGCTAGTAGTCTGGGCTGGGGTTATCCTTGGGGATTCCTGGCAACTTCCCTAGCCCTGGGTTTCTCTCTATCCCTATGATGTCTCCCTCTATCATGGTATCTCTTTCATTGCTTTCCCCCTCCCTCCCTGTTCCAGCTCAACCATCCCATTCCCTTATGTTCTCATCTCCTACCCCCTACCCTCCATTGCCCATCCCTCATCCCCAGTTTACTCATGGAAATCTCATCTAATTCCCCTTCCCAGGGTGGTCCATGCGTCCCACTTTGGGTCTTCCCTATTAGTTAGCTTCTCTGAATTGTGGGTTGTTGCCTGATTACCCATTGCTTTATATCTAGTATCCACTTATGAGGGTGCCTGAACTGAACTGGCTTAGCCCAGAAATCAGACTGGTGAATACCCTAACTCTCATCACAGAGCTTTTCTCCAATGACTGATGGAAGCCAATGCAGAGATCCACAGCCAATCACCAGACAGAGCTCCAGGAGTCCAGTCAAAGAGAGAAAAGAGGGATTCTATGAGCAAGAGCATCAGGATCATAATGGGGAAACATGCAGGAATGACCAAACCAAACTTGAGGGAATTCATGAAAGTTGGATCAATGGCTGTGGAGCCTACATGGGACTGGACTAGGCCCTCTGCATGGTGAGACAGTTGTGTAGCTTGATCTGCTTGGGAGGACCCCTGGCAGTAGGATCAGAATCCATCTCTGGTGCAGGAGAGGGTTTTGTGGAGGTGACTACCTATTCTGGGACACCTCCTGCAGCCTTGAGGCAGGGGGAAGGGCCTAGACTTGCCACTACTGGATTTACCTCCCCATGGGTGGCCCGGCCTTCTTGTGGATGTATGTGGAAAGTGGGTTGGGAGGGGGAGGCTGGGGGGGGGGAAGGGGGGGGGAGAGGGGGGATCTTTGTTGGTGTGTAAAATGAATGAAAAATTTTTCTTAATAAAAAACATTAAATAAATAAATAAATAAATAAATAAATAAATAAAGGGTAAACCCTTTCCCTTGTCCTCAAATTTGCTGTGTTAGTTATTTTTTGTTGCTGTGGTAAAACACCATGAGGAGAGCAACTTGCAGAAGGAAGGGTTTACTTGAATTCCAGGTGCAGAAAGGTAAGAGTCCATCATGTCACGGACTCTTGTCATGGTAGCAGAGAGCAGGCACAGCAGGAGAAACAGCTAAGAGCTCACATCTTGAAGTGCAAGCAGGAATCAGAGAGAGGGTGAACTGGGGATGATGGAAGGCTTTGAGACCTCCAAGTCCAACCCTAGCGATGTATTTCCTCCAGCAAGACCACATCTCCTGAACCTACACAAATAGCATCACCAACTGGGGACTCATTGCTCAGATACCAGAACCTGTGGGGAACAATCTCATTCAAACCACCACATTTGCTTTGGATGTTACTGTGGGTTTGATGTTTAGGATGATTTTGCTGAAATATACAAACTCATATTAGCTTTTAATTAATGTTGTATTTAACATATATATTAATTTTGAATAATTAATATTTAATTTTTCAGTTTTTCTCATCAATAATTGCAGTGTATATCTTCATTTTCTCCATTTCATAGTGTTCTCTAGTACAGTTAATAGTTCCTCTGGTAAATATCTCGTGCTGCTAATCTTAACTTTCAGAGGGAAGAGGGTAAATGATAATCTTCCCAGAGGAATATAGGGAACAAAGATGTACATGCAAATCCCTTTCCCTACCAAGTTCCTCATTTTTGCTTGTAGTCGTTTGATTATCCAGGAGCTTTATGTGTTTTATGTAAGTTGAGTGGGTCTGTCTGCCATTCTCCATAATCAAGAGTATTTCTAGGATGGGATCCTGGAAAAGAGGACATGTTAGTCAGATTTCAATCACTGTTTTAGCTAATAGCTTTCAGGGCTCCAGTCCATGGTCAGGTGTATCAGGGTGGGTACCATGTATTAACGGAAGAAAACATGTGGAAGAACAGAACTGGCCACCTCATGGCAAAGAACTGAATGAGGAAGGAAAGATTATGGTCCCACAGTTTTCCTGTAAGGGCATGACCTAAGTGACCTGAGGACCACTCCCTGGTCATACATCTAAGATTTCACTGTCCCCTAGTAACAACTCCCTGAGGCCTGAGCTGCCAATGCACTGTCCTTTGGAAGACATTTAAGATCACAACTATAGCAAGACCCAAAGGCTATATAAGTTTTCTGTCTTGTGTATTATTTCTATGAGGGTTAAATATAACTATAAATCAGGTTAGTTCACACTTGTAACTCCAGCACTTCGGAGTGAGTTCCAGGTCCCCATGGGCTGGCTGGCTATAGAGTGAGATCCTATCTCAACAAAGTGAAAAATAAAAAGATAACATGAAATAAAAATTGATTACTACATAAAATCATTTGGAGACTAATATGTCAAAAGTAATTAGACATCATTTACATTCACTGATAACATTTAGTTTTCTAAAGGAGTTCATACTTGACACAAATTAAGACTCTTTCACACTGGTGTCTCCATGCTGAGCAAAGAATCACGGAATGTATTCCATGTGGACTTTTGCTCCATAGATGACACAAAGTAGTGTTTTAGTGTGCCCTGATTAGAGATTTCTTAATCACCTAGGGCAGAGAGGGTTATGGCAAAGGCTCAGAAAAAGAGATAGATTTTAAATGTTTCATTTCCAACAACTCTTGAATGATTTTGAGGACAGAAGTGATGGCTACGAGTGTCAGCCTCGTGGAGTTCTAGGGCAATGGCCATGCAAGGTGACACTGATGTTGCAGGCCAGCTAGCATTCTGGGGTCTGTGAGTGAGAGCACTGAGCTGGAAGCCAGGAGTTGGCAGCTAGTGGACCACCAGAAAACTTGCCTTTTGTTTACTGTATGGATTTAAGGACTGGGCAGCCATTCAGTAGCTGTGTGGAACTGGCTGACTATCTAATGTTTTCATCCTCAGTTTCCTTCTCAGCCAGTTGGAATAATAATGCCATGTTACCTCATGGAGTGGCTCAACATGTAAAAGTGAGTGGCCGCTCACTTTGTTGTCAATCAGTATGAATGTATTCTATGGATACCTGAGCATCTGTGTTAGAGGGATTTTCCTCTAGAAAAGAGAGTGTGGAATAGCCCAGGGCGTCTCAGGAAATCTTTTAATCCTAATTGTGGCCATGCTACATGATTGGACCTGGCATTTTGTTTTTCAGTTACTAATAATATCTAACCAGTGGACCCAAGCTCATTTGCTAATTTCTTCTTCAGGGCTTAAAAAGATGCTGTAGCCATTACAACCTCTACCCTTTGTGGCCCAAACCCCAGAAAAGGAAGTTCTGCTTACTGAGTGTAGAATTGAGTTAATCACCTCAGTTATAATCTAATTTCCTTCTGACACAGCCAAGTAGTCAAGTAGCTTAGGCCACTGGCCAAGCATTATAGTGAAAAAAGGCAAAGGCAGAACTTGGATGTAATGCTCCATTACAGGCAGGTAGGGACCAGCTTGATTGCGTGATAACACACTGTTTCCACTTGAGAATAACAACAAAGTACACCAGAACATTGGCCAAATTTTATTATTTAATTTTTAAATTTATTTTACATGCCAACCACAGTTTACCCTTGCTCCTCTCCTCCTGTTCCCTCCTCCCACCTCTTTTCCACCCCTACCTCTCCATCCACTCAGAATGGGTAAGGCCTCCTGTGGGAGTCAACCAAGCATGGCATATCAAGTTGAGGTAAGACCAAGCTCCTCCCTCCTGCATCAAGACTGAGCAAGGCATCCCACCATAGGGAACAGGTTCCAAAAGGCCAGCTCATGAGCCAGGGACAGATCTTGGTCCCACTGTTAAGGGCCCCACAAACAGACCAAGCTACACACATTGGCCAAATTTAATAGAACTTCTACCCAGGTATGGTGATATTGTGTTCCCCAACATATTGTGCACCCTAATAAACTTGTCTGGGTTCAGAGAACAGAAGGGCCACTAGGTAGACATAGAGGCCAGAAAATGATGGCACACACACTTTTAATCCTAGCATTCTGGAGGCAGAGATCCATCCAGATCTCTGTGAGTTCAAAGCCACACTGGAACAGTCAGGCATGGTGACACAAGCCTTTAATCCCAGGAAGTGAGGGCAGGAAGCAGAAAGGTATATAAGGTGTGAGGACCAGGAACTAGAGTCTTGTTAAGCTTTTAGGCTTTTAGCAGCAGTTCAGCTGAAATCCATTTGGATGAGGACACAGAGGCTTCCAGTTTGAGGAAACAAGATCATCTGAGGAATTGGTGAAGTGAGGTTGGCTGTGGCTTGTTCTGTTTCTCTGATCTTTCAGCGTTCACCCAAATATCTGGCTCCCAGGTTTGTTTTTATTTAATAAGACCCTTTAAGATTCATGCTACACCCAGGTCTTTCGTCATTACAGGATTTCACTGGGGAAATGTGGATAGAGCTGCCCTATGATGACAGTCCTTTCCAGCTTCTTTTCTTCATTCCCACCGAACTGGATGAACCCTCCACCTTTGCAGCAGGTTAGTGGTGTTGCATAAACTGTGTGTACAGATTGAGAATCACAGAACACTCTGAAAACACCCTCCTGAAGCTGTTGAAAGAGAGAAAGCAACAGTAGACATTTCCTTTCCCTACAAAAGATGCTGAGACATCACAGAATTCCTTTCTCCATCTTAAGGTCTGTGGACCCTGCTTGCTGTGTGTAAGTACAGTGGAAAGTAACACATGCACTTTTGACAGAGCAAAGGCTTTTTGACTCCCTGTTCTAGGAAACATAATCTGTAATATCTCTCCCTCAAACCTTTTCCACAATAGAGCCACAAGCACATTAATTCTCTCCCAGCTTTTGTAACACTCTTGTCTAAGGTCATGCAAGTGCTACGTGGGAAGCCAGGAAGTGAACTCAGGTCCCTCCGGTTTCAAAGCTAACAGATTTCTATGGTGTCGTTGCACTAGCTCTCCATGCGCTGCCCCACACAGATCCACACCACACCCAGAGCTTCTGTTCCTCTCACTCCCTGCAAACCAAATCAAAATGGCCAGATCTTTTCAACCAAAAATCGAGAGAAAAATAATACCTGTCAGTTAGGCATGGTAGCAAATGGCTATCAGGTCACATCCATAGAGTTTCCTATGTCTGTTGGGTAGAGTGGGGTGTGTATGGGACAGCCGGCAAGTGAGTGAGTACACGTGTAGCTATAGTGTTTCCGGTTCACTCAGCTCTCCACAGGAAACATTCTGAATGTCTGGAGTCGTATTTCTCTCAGGCTTACAAAGCATTTTACCTTGTTTACAAAAGTCATTAGACCTGAAGGGTGAGGCACCACTCAGTGACAAAAAAAAGTCTAGCCTTAAATTTTACAGATGACCTCCCTTTAAATTGCAAATGTGAAATTCTCTTCAGCACCCAGCTGTTTCTGAGATTAAGGCTGCAGTGCCCTTGGAAACATGCTTCCTGAACTGCTGGCCTACGGGATATGACATGAATGGTCCCCTGAACCTTCCTCAGGCTTGAGAGTTGCTCTCAGAGCTTAGGGATAAGTGTACTTGCTCCATGTGCTTTATTACAGAGGATCAGAGTAAGGAGTAGACACGTGGAGGACAGGCCTAGCACAAGTTGTGTCTCGGGGAGAGAGGGCTTCTACTTCCTCACCTCCAACACCCCTTCACCCATTCAGAAACTCTCTGAACCCTGTCAGTTAGGAACTTGTGGAGACCTTGTTACATGTGCATGAGAGACTGGAGCAATGACCACTGGTGATTGACTCAATCCTACCCTGCTCCCCTCTGCAGAGCTGAGCAGGGACAGATTGATGCAAAGCATTGGCCCACCTATCAGGAAGCTGGTTCCCAAAGAGAGCCAGACAGCCATGTTCTCCCAAGTGACCGCATCAGCAGAAACTCAGGTGTGGCTGGAAGGGGCTTATCAGGAGCAGCAGAGTGCCCTTGATGCATGCAGGCCTTGATGCATGCAGGCCTTGATGCATGCAGGCCTTGCAAAACTCCAAGGACTTTAGAGGCTCTCTCAGGGAACAGAGAGGAAGACCAAGCCTGTATTCTTTATGATATCATAATAATCACAATTATCATAACTGTGGCAAAGTAAGAAATTACATTTGTGGCAAAATAAGGAATTACATTTTTGGTTCAAGCCTCCAGTTCCCATATAACAAATGCACATGAAACAAGTGTGTGTGTGTGTGTGTGTGTGTGTGTGTGTGTGTGTGTGTGTGTGTCTACACTTACACAAGTTCAAAGAATTGTTGAAGGGGCCAAACAATTCTTTGAAGATCACAGTCTCTTCCTTCTTGATCTGACTTTGTTTCTTCTCTGTCAAATGGAATGAACATTCAAGTGATATTATCAGGAATGGTACATATGTTATGGTTGTATGCTATCTTCTGTTTATCAGAAGATATAATATCTATTGCTTTTCCCTGAGCTTAAAACACTTAGCTCTGAAACTTTAGAACACTAAATTTTTTTTTGTCTGCTGGCATTTAGGGTAATAAAGAAGAAACTGAGCTAAATTGATGTTTGTTTCTTTGTAGAAAACCTGTTTTTCTTATTTGGTGCATAAGTGATTTGTATCTTTATCAGACTTGTTTTAATCCCAATACCTTCTTCAAGTTTGCATGGAATATGCAGAGTGTGTTCTTTCCTAAGAGTTTTGATTTTAGTCTCTCTTCCATTTTCCCCAAGGCTTCACATAGAAGCAAAAGGTATTAATGAGAGCTGTGCAATTTGTCTTTAGTGTTATCACCTTTATTGTCCTTGCTTTTCTCTTCTTTTACACTTTCTATGCTTTCTGGAAAATGCTTACCCTCCCTACTCTGTGCGCTCTTATTTATTTATGTTAAAGAAGAGACCGCCTTGCAGCAGACATCCTGCTTCTCTGGCTCTTTCAGTCTTCCTGTCCCTCTTCCACAGTGTCCCTGAGCCTCAAGTGTAGGAGTTGTGTTGTAAATGGACCAGTGGGGAGTGGGCATCCCATGGCCAGTTGACCTCTGACTAATGACCAGTTATGGCATCTGTAATGGTCTCTGTCTGCTGGAAAAAGAACTTCTTGGATGAGAGGTGGGAACTACCCTCACTTGTGAGTATGAGGATAGGTCCTTAGAAAGCATTTAGGGATAATACTGGTTTAGGAAATGGGCAGGAACAGGTTTTGCTCTAGGGCCCATGGCCTCACTAGCCATGAGTAGTTGGCTAAATTTACAGTGCAAGGCCTGAATTCCCTCCTATTGAGCAGGTTTTTTGTCCAATTAAGTGGCTGTTGGTTACTCCAAGGATATAAGTGCAGCTATTGAACCTCTATAGATATCTTGCCAAACAAGTCATTGTAATGGCTCACAGGCATCCCAGTTAGATAGGACTATTGATGGCTTTTCTCCCTTGTCAGCTTACATAGCACCTTCCTGTATTATGAGAGCAAATCCTCAGGGATGAGAGTTCTAGCTCAGACCCAGATTGATTCCTTCAAGTCCTGAGTCAGAGTGAGTGGCATCTTCAGTAATAGGGTCTTACTTTCTTCTTCTGGAAGGTACCAAGGGCAAGAGTAACAACCTATATTGTATGGGTAGTCTGTTGAACTCCCCTGACCAATAACTTGAAAGGAAGTTTCCCATCTAAGACACTAGGGTTTTTCCTAGTCTATGATTTGGGGTGATCATTGTCATCCCAAGTGCCAAAACTTCAACAAATATAATGTATTTTTAACATAAATAATAACCTACA
>CABHPQ010155068.1:0-22177 GCA_902168405.1 Peromyscus aztecus
GTGTTTTCAGAACACGTTTCTGATGAGAGATTTACATCTAGAACATCCCAAGAACTCTCACATTGAATAATGAAAAGGAACATCTCATGGTTTGAAATGGCTGAAGGAGCTACATACACATTTCCTCAAGGAGAACACATAAGTAGGTGACGAACATGTGAGGAGTAGCTGAGCATCCCAGTCGACAGGTTGCTTCCAATTGCTGCACACCCATTAGGATAACTAGACTCAGTGTCAGATGCAACATGCCTTGACAAGGACATGGAGAGACTGGAGCCCTTGTATGTAACTGGCTGACCTGAAGGACAGCTCAGTGGCTCCTCAAAATGAGTAAGTATGGATCTACCTTATGACCCAACAACACTACTCTTAAATATGCACCCAAAAGAGATGTACACATTGTCCAATGCAGAAGCCAGTGCATGTGTCAATTGCACTTTTATTAGCTGTGACCCACAGTTGGGAAAATCTTGAGTGGCCATTAGTGATGAACAGATGCACAGTGTGAGGTATGTCTGTACTGTGGAATACAGGTCTGCTACAAACCTACTGGAGTATTGACACAGGCTACAGTGTGACCTGCTTGACCTGGAACACATTATGCAAAGAGTATGAATCCATCCATATGAACTGTCCACACAAGACAATCTACAAAAGAAAAAATAATTTGGGGGGGGATTGGGGGGGACAGAGGAAGCTGAAGCTAAGGGACTCAGGTTTCTTTCTAGAGGGATCAACAGTTCTGACATCAACTGTAATGATGGCGGCACATATCATGAACACACTGAGCTGTTGAATTGCATGCTGTAAATTTACAGAGCACACAGCACATGAATTCCATCTCAGTAGAAGCTTATCTAAAAAGAGAAGTCCCATGTAAGCACATATCATCACACTCACAAGTGGAGGTTCTTCAAGGTTCTCAGAAGCCCACATCCTGCTCACCAGACATTGTATGACCTTGACCCTGGCATAACCATTCTCAGCAAGAGGGAGGCTAGTCCCAGAGAGCTTACATAGTCTGGAGGCTCGATTCTCCTTGTTCCCAGGGACATTGGTTACTTTTCTTCTCTCTGGGTCCAACTTAGTGGAGAAAGAGTATTCTGGACCACCGAGGGCACAGTTCTTCATGGCAGGGAAGGCAAGGTGCTGGGATTTGTTTGTGCCTGTGGCAGTGAGAGTATGAGGCTGCATGCTCACATCCAGTAAACTGATTAGAAAAATAATTGAATTATGATCCCGGTAACCAATTTCTTCCAGCTAACCTGTCCATGCTCCAGTTCCTCCAAACAGCTCCACTATATGGGGACCAAGACTTCAAAAACATGAGCCTGGGTTGGACCAAGAGGTGAGTGACTCTTCTCCCACCCAGAGAGTTCTGTCTCTAGGACCTAGGTCCTTGGGCAAAATCTGTTCCTCCCCACCCCACACATTGCTACCCCAGTTGCAGACCAGTAGGGAAGTGCAGGCCAGTGCAGGCCTCCCTATCAACAGCCCCATCAGACCCTGGAATCTACAAGACCCACTCCCTACCCCAAACTCCCCCATCACCCTGTGACCGCAGCAGATCCCTGAGACACAGAATCTGCCAGCTTTGATTGGACCAGGAGCAGCTCCCTGAGACATAGAATCTGTCAGCTCCAACTGAACCAAAAGCTCTGATTGGACCAAGAGTGGCTTCCTGAAACACAGACACAGCAAGCACAGATTGGACCAAGAAACCTCTTGCACCAGTTGGAGGAAGAGATGAGTAGATGCCAGTGCAAAAATACAACAACGTAAAGGGCAATAGGTCACCACCAGAACCTGATGGTTCTGCAGCAGCAAGACCTGAACATCACAATGTAGAAGAAGCAGAAGAAAGTGACCTTAAAAATCACTTTATGAAGATGATAGAGGCCTGTGGTGGTATTGTGTTCCCCAAAATATTGTGTATGCTAATAAACTTATCTGGGGTCAGAGAACAGGACAGCCACAATATTAAACAGAGGTTAGGCAGTGGTAGCACACGCCTTTAATCCTAGCATTCCAGAGACAGAAATCCCTCTGGATCTCTGTGAGTTCAAGGCCACATTGGAAACCGCCAGGCGTGGTGACACACGCCTTTAATCTCAGAAAGCAAGCCTTTAATCCCAGGGAGTGGCAGTAGAAAGCAGAAAGGTATATAAGGCGTGAGGACCAGAAACTAGAGGCATTTGCCCAGGAGAGGCATTTGCCCTGGAGAAGCATTTGGGCTGGTTAAGCATTCAGGCCTCTAGCAGCAGCAGTTCAGCTGAGACCCATTCTGGATTAGGACTCAGAGGCTTCCAGTCTGAGAAAGCAAGACCAGCTGAGGATCCGGCAAGTGAGATAGCTGTGGCTTGTTCTATTTCTCTGACCTTCCAGCATTTACCCCAATACCTGGCTCAGGTTTGATTTTATTAATAAGAACTTTTAAGATTCATGCTACAGAGGCCTTTCAAGAGGAAATGAAAAATTCCCTTAAAGAAACTGAGGAAAAGACAAACAAAAAATTGGAAGAAATCAGTAAATCCCTTAAAGAAAACCAAGAAAAAGCGATTAAACAGGTGAAGGAAACAGTTCAAGACCCGAAAATTGAACTAGAAGCAATGAAGAAGACACAAACAGGGGGAATGCTGGAAATGGAAAATCTGAGTAAATGAACAGACACTATGGATGCAAGCATAACCAACAGAACACAGGAGATGGAAGAGAGAATCTCTGGTGTGGGGGATACAATAGAGGAAATAGATTCATCAGTCAAAGAAAACAACAAAGCCAAAAAAGTCATAACACATAATGTCCAGGAAATCTGGGACACCATGAAAATGCCAAAGCTAGAACAAAAAGAAGAAAACACTCACCCAGGAGGAATAGATGCCAGGAAATAATCAAATTGAGGGCTGAAATCAATAAAATAGAAACAGAGAATAATACAAAGAATCAATGAAACAAAGAGTTGGTTCTTTGAGAAAACAACAAGATAGAAAAGCCCTTAACCAAACTAACCAAAAGGCAGAGGGAGAGCATCCAAATTAACAAAATCAGAAAAGAAAAGGGAGACATAACAACAGACAACGAGGAAATTCAGAGAATCATCAGATCATACTTCAAAATCCTGTACTCCATAAAATTGGAAAATGTAAAAGAAACGGACAATTATCTGGATAGGTACTACATGCTAAAATTAAATCAAGACCAGATAAACAATTTAAATAGACCTATAACCCTTAAGGAAATAGAAATGGTGATTAAAAGTCTCCCAACCAAAAAAAAAAAAAAAAAAAGCCAGGACCAGATGGTTTCATTCTATGAATTTCAAAGAAGAGCTAATTCCAATACTCTTCAAATTGTTCCACACAATAGAAACAGAAGGAACATTGGCAAACTTTTTTTATGAGGCTATAATTACCCTGAGACCTAAACCACACAAAGATGCAACAAATAAAGAGAATTACAGACCAATCTCCCTCAAAACATTGATGCCAAAATACTCAATAAAATATTGGCAAACCAAATCCAAGAACACATTAAAAAAATTATTCACCATTGTAGCTAGAGTTTTCCTGCCTGACCCACGGTCAGGATAAATCTCTTTCACCTGCCAGTCCCACAGCCGCTCAGACCCAACCAAGTAAACACAGAGACTTATATTGCTTACAAACTGTATGGCCGTGGCAGGCTTCTTGCTAACTGTCCTTATATCTTAAATTATATATCCATTTCTATAAATCTATACCTTGCCACATGGCTCGTGGCTTACTGGCATCTTTACATGCTGCTTGTCCTGGCGGTGGCTGGCAGAGACTCCCTCCGCCTTCCTGTTCTTTTAATTCTCTCTGTTAGTCCCGCCTATACTTCCTGCCTAGCCACTGGCCAATCAGTGTTTTATTAGCAACACATTTGCCATACAGAACATCCCACAGCACACCATAATCAAGATGGTTCAACATATGAAAATCTGTCAATGTAAAACACTGTATAAACAAAGTGAAAGAAAAAAAAACTGATCATCTCATTAGATGCTGAAAAAGCCTTTGACAAAATCCAACTCCCCTTTATGATAAAGATCTTGGAGAGATCAGGACTACAAAGAACATACCTAAACATAATAAAGGCAATTTACAGCAAGCCAACAGCCAACATCAAATTAAATGGAGAGAAACTCAAAGTGATTCCACTAAATCAGGAACAAGACAAGGCTGTCCACTCTCCCTATATCTATTAAATATAGTACTCAAAGTTCTAGATAGAGCAATAAGACAACTAAAGAAGATCAAAGGGATACAAATTGAAGTCGAACTTTCACTATTTGCAGACGATATGAGAGTATACTTAAGTGACCCCAAAAATTCTACCAGGGAACTCCTACACCTGATAAACACCTTCAGTAATGTGACAGGATACAAGATTAACTCAAAAATATCAATAGCTCTCCTATATACAAATGATAAACATGCCGAGAAAGAAATCAGAGAAATATTACCCTTTACAATAGCCACAAATAATATAAAATACTTTGGGGTAACACTAAATAAGCAAGTGAAAGACCTATATGACTGTGGTTGATATATTGTACACCCCAAAAAACTTATCTGGGGGTCAGAGAACAGAACAGCCACTATATTAGACATAGGTTTAGGCAGTGGGAGCACACACCTTTAATCCTAACATTTCGGAAGTAGAGATCCATCTGGATCTCTGTGAGTTCAAAGCCACACTGGAAACAGCCAGGCATGGTGACACATACCTTTAATCCCAGGAAGTAGAAAGGAATATAAGGTATGGGGAACAGGAACTAGAACCTTTTTAGCAGTAGTTCAGCTGACATCCATTTAGATGAGTACAAAAAGGCTTCCAGTTTGAAGGAATTAAGGTCAGCTGAGGAATTGTCGAGGTGAGGTTAGCTGTGGCTTGTTCTGCTTCTCTGATCTTTCAGCATTCATCCCAATATCTGGCTCCTGGGTTTGTTTTTATTAATAAGACCTTTAAGATTCATGTTACATTTGGCACCCAGTGTACTAAGATTCGTGCTACATATGACAAGTAAGTCTCTGAAGAAAGAAATCGAAGAAGATATCAGAAAATGGAAAGATCTCCCATGCTCATGGATAAGTAGGATTAACAGAGTAAAAATAGCAATCTTACCAAAAGCAATCTACAGATTCAATGCAGTCCCCATCAAAATCCCAACACAGTTCTTCACAGACCTCAAAAAACCAATACTCAACTTCATATGGAAAAAAACCCAGGCTAGCTAATACAATCCTGTACAATAAAGCAACTTCTGGAGGCATCACCATTCCTGAACTCAATCTTTACTATAGAGCTATAGTAATAAAAACAGCTTTGTATTGGCATAAAAACCAACATGTAGACCAAAGGAATTGAATTGAAGACCCTGATATTGATCTGCATACCTATGAATGCCTGATTTTTGACAAAGAAGCCAAAACTGTATGATGGAAAAAAGAAAGCATCTTCAACAAATGGTGCTGGTATAACTGGATGTCAACATGTAGAACATTGCAAATAGATCTGTATCTATGGCTGTGCACAAAACTCAAGTCCAAGTGGATCAAAGACCTCGACATAAATCCAGCTACACTAAACCTAATAGAAGAGAAAGTGGGAAGTAGCCTTGAATGCACTGGCACAGAAGACCACTTCCTAAATATAACACCAGTAGCACAGACACTGAGAGCAACAATTAATAAATGGGACCTCCTGAAACTGCGAAGCTTCTGTAAGGCAAAAGACATAGTAAATAAGACAAAATGATAGCCTACAGAATGGAAAAACATTTTCACCAACCTCACATCTGACAGAGAGCTGATCTCCAAAATATATGAAGAACTCAAGAAATTAGACATCAAAATACCAAACAATCCAATTTTAAAAAATGGGCTACAGAGCTAAACAGAGGATTCTCAACAGAAGAATCTCAAATGGCTGAAAGACGTTTAAGGAATTGATCAACATCCTTAGTCATCAGGGAAATGCAAATCAAAATGACTCTGAGATACCATCTTACACCTGTCAGAATGACTAATATCAAAAACACTGATGACAGCTTATGTTGGAGAGAATGTGGAGCAAGGGGACCACTCCTCCTCTGTTGGTGGGAGTATAAACTTGTACAGCCACTTTGGAAATCAGTATGGCAGTTTCTCAATAAATTGAGAATCAATCTACCTCAAGATCTGGCTATACCACTCTTGGGCATATACCCAGGAAATGCTCAATCATATCACAAGGACACTTGCTCAACTATGTTCAGAGCAGCATTATATGCAATAGCCAGAACATGGAAACAACCTAGATGCCCCTCAGCTGAAGAATATATGTAAAAAAAAATGTGGTACATATATACAGCAGTTTAAAAAAATGACATCATGTAATTTGCAGGCAAATGAATGGAACTATAAAATATCATCCTGAGTGAGATAACCCAGACTCAGAAGGACAAACATGGTATGTACACTTATAAGTGGATACTAGATGTAAAGCAAAGGATAATCAGACTACAACCCACAGCCCAGAGAAGCTAGGAAACAAGGAGGACCCTAAGAAAGATGCATGGATCGCCCTGGGAAAGGGAAATAAATGAGATCTCCTGAGTAAACTGGAGGCAAGTGGGGGGCAACAGAGGGTAGGGGATTGGAGATGAGAACATAAGGGAACAGGATGGTCAAGCTGGAACAGGGATGGAGTGGGAGAGCAATGAAAGAGAAGAGATACCTTGATAGAGGGAGACATAATGGGGATAGGGAGAAACCTGGTGGTAGGGAAGTTCTCAGGAATCCACAAGGATGACCCCAGCTTAGAGTACCAGTAATATTGGAGAGGGTGCCTGAGCTGCCTTACCCCTGGCAATCAGATTGGTGAATACACTAATTGTCATCATAGAGCCTTCATCCAGTAATTGATGGAAGCAGATGCAGAGATCCAAGGCCAAGTACCAGGCGGAACTCCAGGAATCCAGTCGAGGAGAGGTAAGAGGGATTCTATGAGCAAGGGGCATCAAGATCATGATGGGGAAATCTACAGAGACAACTGAACCAAGCTAGTGGGAACTCACGAACTTTAGACCAAGAGCTGTGGAGCCTCCATGGGACTGAACTAGGTCCTCTGCTTAAGTGAGACAGTTGTATAGCTTGATCTGCTTAAGGGGCACCCTGGCAGTGGGATCAGGATTCACCCCTAGTGCATGAGCTGGGTTTTAGAAGCCAAATACCTATGGAGGGACACCTTGCATGGCCTTGATGCAGCTGGAAGGACTTTGCCTCAACTGAATGTACCAGGCTTTGCTAACTCCCCATGGGAGGCCTTACCTTTTCAGAGGAGGGAAGTGTGTGTGGGGAGGGGGATGGTCAGGAGGAGGAAAGAGAGGGGCTCCTGTGGTTGGGACGTAAAATGAATAAAAGATTTCTTAATAAAGAAAAAAAACTTTAACAGCAAAAAACAAAACAACAACAACAACAAAACCCCCAAACCCAAAACATGAGCCTGTAGGAGCATTTCACATTCAGACCATATCAAAAAGCCCTGATCTCCCAAGGCACCAGCTTTGTTTCCAGACACACAAGCACATTTGTAACTCCATATCAGAACCCCTAAAGCCCCTATTGGGATGTGCTTAGATAGGGTTTCTTTGCAGGTTGTTTACTTGTGGCATCTTTCCAAGGGAGGGTCAGTTAGTGACCAGTTTTCCTGATTTGTTCTTCTCCATCTTCAGAAAAAATAAAATCTAGGATGTGTTGTCAAAATCCAAATGATGGGCTGGGCGGTGGTGGCTTACGCCTTTAATCCCAGCACTTGGGAGGCAGAGGCAGGCAGATCTCTGTGAGTTCAAGGCCAGCCTGGGCTACAGAGTGAGTTCCAGGAAAGGCGCAAAGCTACACAGAGAAACCCTGTCTTTTAAAACAAAACAAAACAAACAAACAAACAAAAATCCAAATGATGGATTTAAATAGGTCCTTTGTGACTAATGGAAGGAAAGGGACTGACACACACACACACACACACACACACACACACACACACACACACGAAGAAGATTAGAACTGTCTGTCCCAAAGACCAGAAAGTGACCAGAAAGAAAAAAAAACCTAAGAGGCAGTGCTTCTTGGTTTTGAGGGACTGAGTCAGGTCTTGATCTGACACTCTTGTCTGTGGGCTAGCACCTAGGATGCTCAACTGTGGTGCAGCCACCTCCCCAGCTGCTCCTGTCATCTGTGTGGACCTCTGTGATTGTTCAGCTACAGGGCACACTCCCCACAAATAGAACTCTTCTCTGCACCTCCCCCCAGGGCATCTTCCAAGATCCTTTGCACCTGCATCTTAAAAAAATTTCTTTTTTAATTTTTTTGAGAAAATTTATAGTTTTTTCTCTTACAACATATTCTGATTCCAGTTTCCCCAACTTCTCCCTGAACCTTCCCACTTTCCTACCCATCCAAATCCACACCCCTTCGTTCTCCCTCTCATTAGAATACAAACAGCCATCTAAAACAGCAATAATAATTAACAATAACAAATACTTAAAACAAGATAAAATAAAATGAACAAAACATAATAAGACAAAACAGAAAAAATTCAAAGAAAAAATTTAAATTAATAGAATTATGCCATAGTCCTTTTCTCCAGCCTCTCCTGGCTAACCTCCCATATCCCCTACTCCCAAGTTGATAATGTTTTTTCTTTGATTATGTTTGTTACATGTTTGTGCATAAATATACACAAATATAACCTGCTGAGTTTATTTTTTATTGTGTGTGTGTGGTTTTAGACTGCTTTGCATTGGATAATCAGTAAGGGGCTCATCCTTGAGGGAAGCGAAGTGCTTGTCTCTCAGCCGTCAATAGTTGTTTCTAGTTCTTTGTCTAGGAGCGGGATCCCATGAAATTTTCCCTCTTCTATGTTAACATGTTCATTGATGTTACTGTTGTTCTGGTTGTTATGCAGCCACTTCTGGAAATGTGTGTGTGTGTATGTGTGTGTGTGTGTGTATGTGTGTGTGTGTGTGTGTGTGTGTGTGTGTGTGTATGTGTCTGGGTTTGTGTGAGTGTATGTGGCTGTGTGTGTCTGTGTGTGTTATTGTGTGTGTGTGTGTCTGTGTGAGTGTGTGTATGAGTATATGTGTATATGTCTGTGTCTGTGTGTGTGAGTGTGTGTGTGTCTGTATGTGTGTGTTTGTGTCTGTGTGTGTGTCTATGTGTGTGAATGTGTCTGTGTATGTATGTCTCTCTGTGTCTGTGTGTGTGTGTGTGTGTGTGTGTGTGTGTGTGTGCATGTGTGTGCACATAGAAGGAAGATAAACCATTTGGGTTGACAATACTCCCACAAGAACCATAACTAACAAAACACCAATGTCAGGTATGAGAAACTTCCTTTTGAAGGCTTGTTCAGGATAGTCCAAGTAACTCTTAAAACAATATAGGTTATAGATGTAGCCTTGGTTGCCTCTGAGGAGTTGAGGGTCAGTGCCAATTGTTGACAACACCGTACACTGAGGACACAAAACTTGGATGACACAAGCTTGATCTGACCTGAAAATATCTTTCCTGAAGTGTTGCTTAGTGGTTCCAGAAAACACTATGCAAGCTGCCAAGGGAGGGAAACTACTAAACAGCCTGGCCAAGCATCTTGTTTTTGTCACAAGCTGGAATATTCAATGTGAGGCAAGTTGAGGTGTTTTTAAATCGTAACAGATTCTGGAACTTTCCTCCTGGCTGGTGGGTGAGTTTCACATCAAGTGATACTGGGAGATGGTGGGCTGTGATCCTGAACCTGCATCATGCAATTTTGATATTGTGGAGAGGGAATGAAATGGAAGGCAGGAAGGTAAATGAGCATCCCCATGCCCCCTCCTGCCCCGGGCACTCTGTATACCCCGCCATTTTTAGTTTCTTATAACGATCCTTCGGGATCGATTGTGTTATTATTGTGATTTAAAAAATGGGCAACCTGGAGCTAAAGATGATTAAGGAACTCGTCAAAGATTGCAACCAATGCTGGAGATATAAAGCCAGAAGAAGCCATGCAGCCATTGTTCTGTGGGTGCTGCGTGGCTCTTTGGATGCAGAAAGAGGCTTCTGCAGGGTCTTGCAGCTGTCTGGTGACTTCCTTGATGATGCCACACTGCTAGTCTCTGAATTCTGCTGTCTTACTGGTTGCATTGTGATCCCATTACTTCTGTTTCTCAACTTGGTTGTGCAGGGGGCTGATATTTTGTTAGAAAATGTCACATGAATTAAAAAAAAAAAGATTGTCAACTTGCAGGCATCTGCTTCTGTCACCACCCTGGTCTCCCACGGGGGTTGGTAGAACTCAGTTCTTAGGAAGCTCAACTTAGGCAAATTCTAAGGACATCTCAGCACTGACTGAGCTGGTTTGCAGCCTACTCAGTGCAGCCCTAGAGTAGCATGCTGCTACTGCAGAACCAGCTCTCTCCAGGGGCCTCCCTGAGGGGCCGTCCGTTGTGTTAAACACAGAAAAACATCATTGGTGATGACCTCAGCTGGGCACCAGCTTGTCTTCAGCTGGACCTGAGTGGGTTTGCTATATCAGTGGGAAAGATTTTTTCCAACCACCCAGTAGGTGTAGAATACAACTGTGCAAGTATTTCCTTATTACATTTTGGTATTTATTACAAATGTTTGTGTGTGTGTGTGTGTGTGTGTGTGTGTGTGTGTGTGTGTGTGTGTGTAGTTGTATATGCATGCAAAGTGTGTGGGCAAATGTCAGAGGTGAGGCAAGTGTTGGTATACTAAAGGTGCTCTTAGCTAATGAGGACTCTCCTAGGCATCTAATGGGTGCTGTCAAATCCACATGCTAGCCTAAGACACTGTATCAGGAAGGTAGTTGCCACTTCTTCAGATTCAGAGTACCTGTTCCTTGTTTTCCTTTTCAGTTGGCTAAACACTTGAGGTGACACCCACTCAGTGCCTTTCATAAGAAAGGCAGTGGGATTTATTTTCAGACCTTCACATATTGAGCTCCTAAGTGCACCAGAACACATAGATATTTTTGGGTTACCATTTCATTCTGGCATGTAGGCTAGGCTTAGGGCAGGTGAATTTCTGGGCTTTGATACAGAAACGTGGGGAAGGTTCCACGGTGAGCCCTTGTGCAAGGAAGAGCTGCTTTCCATTCTGCCTTAGAGACTCGTGAAGACCATGACAGTACTGTGGTCCTAAGGCTGACCATTTGTCAATATCAGAGGCTGCCCATTTCCTGTCTGTGTACTAAGATCACACTGTCCAGGTAACTGCGCCCACTCCACTATAGAGGTAAGGTCAGGGACTCTGGGGAACATTCAAGGCCAACTGTGCTGGGCTGCCCAGTTGTAAGCTTCCTTCATGCTGAGGCAGTACATGACAAGCACTCACATATATGCATCAGGTTATATTCAGTCAAACACAAATGAGCAGGCATTGGCCCTTTTGAAGGCAACATGCTGAGTTGTAATTTACCTTCCCCAGTTCTCACCCATCTTGAGCATCTCACTGAGCTATGAGGGACACAGACAGCCAATATCAGAGCACAAAAAAGCCAGATGTGCCATTTGGAAAGTTCTAGAAAGCAGTCCTGGAGGGCATTCTGTTTGGACACCATTTCTAGATTTCCTGAGCTGTTGTGTGATCTTCTTGTGCTTCTGAAGCAGAAACTCAAAATGATCCTTTTCTCTCACCTGCACATACCAGCCTACAGGCTCAGAGGAGAACACAAAACAATTACTGTTGTCTCGGAAAGACCCTGCATGTTTACAGTCTGTTAATAGACTGCTGTTTTAGGTTAGAATAGGATCTCCCAGGTCTAGTCTTTAGCACAGAAAAACTGAACATCTTCGAAAGCAAGACATGAGGTCAACCAGTTTTCTAAATATGACTGTTTACAGGAAACTCAGGAGAAGAACAAAGACTGTTTCTTCTAGAAACAAGTTAAATGAGACACGTAACTACAGGACAATGGGGTAAGTTACTTCATGATACAAGAGTGGTAGCCTGGGCTGTGTTCACACCAGGAGCATAGGAGGCATGAGGTGGGGATTACAATATCTACTGAAACAGGAGAACTAAAAACACAGACTCTCAAAGAAGAAAGTTACTCAACTTGAGAGATGTTTAATACAGAGATAAATGAAAGATTACTGGGCAAAATGATTACAAGTTAATAACTCCCAGGAGCTGGCTGGGGAGCTTGGGGGATAAAATGCTTTCATGGGAGCTGGCATTTAGATCCCTAGTAACCATATGAAAAAGGCCAGCATGGCAGCTGGGCAGGAATCCCAGCACCAGGATGATGGAGATAGGATCGCCAGGACAAGTTGGCTAGCCAGAGTCGCCAAGCTGGCAAGCTCCAGATTCAGCAGAAGAGCCTGGACAGTGGAAAGTAATGGAGCAAGGCACTTGACATTAGCCTCAGCCCTCCATGTGCATATGCATATGTAGATCATGTAGGAAAGTATACACACACACACACACACACACACACACACACCACTGAAAAGAAGGTTGTAATTCCACTCAGTTAGCTTACAAATATTCCACGATTCCAGACACAAATATTGATCCATGAAAGCTACTCCTTGGGGAGAAGACACTCATGACAGTTCTAGCCTACAGGCCTTTGGGTCCTGAGTTTGAAGTACATATGTCTTCAGCAATAGGGACTTACCTTCAACTTCTGGGGAGCAACCAAGGAGCATAGTAGCCACCTGTGATGTTTTGGGGGGCCACTTGGAAAGGTCTGACCAACTACTCCAAAGAGGGCTTCTCATGCCTGGTGTTGAGGTTTTCTTAGTGGCCTTTAGCTCTTGGGAGAAGCACCATCAGTACAGATGAGAAAATTTTATTTAAGCAATGCATGTATATTTATACATAGACTTAAGTGTATTATAGTTTTTAAAAGGTAAATAGTTAATGGTATGGTTCCTTATGACTTTTCAGACATCCTTACTGTTATTTTTTCCTTCTCCCCCTTTCTTCTGTATTTATCGGCCCTATCCTGAATTAGAGCCCCTCCCCCTTTTCCTTATTGCCCTGATCAGATCACTTGTACCCTGCTATTCTCCTCCACTGGTCCCCCATCCCTACCCGGAAATGGTCCTTTTACTTTCCTGGTTTCTGAAGTTACTCCAGGATATGTACTCATATCTGAAGATTCAAGTTAAGACCTGTTCTATAAAAAAAAATGACAATGTTTTGATGAAAGAGTAAATTTAAACAGTACAGTAATACTTTAGAGTGGCATATTAATAATTGCATTATTTATTCTTTGAATCACCTTTAAATGGCTGAAAAGAGAAAACATTGATCAAATAATAATTCCAAAGAAATCATCTCTTAATTATATTCTAAGTGAAGGTATCCCTGGCCTCATCTGCATGTAAACCAAACACTAACAATGTTGCTCTTTGGGTGATCTCACAGACCCTGTGATGCTGAATCTTGGATGTGTACAAGCACAGGAAACTACATAGCCATCATTTTCATGTGCACATCCTCTACGGATTCTGTTAGAAATGTGAAGAGATGCAGTTTAGTGGCTCCTTTGGAAGCAGAGCTCTCTGAAGGACAGAAGATGCTAGAATGATTATCCACAAAATATGGAACTTTGGCTCAGGGTGGGCCTTAGGTGGCCGGCTCTCTGCTAAGCCAGCCCGGTGACACAGCCCACTATTACTTTGAATGAGTGTGGTCTAAATAAGAAACTTCCCTGAAATATTTTCTGATTTTATAACCTTTGATACAGTCAGGGAGATTTTTGATGTTTTCTTTCAGAGTGAGTGAATACTGTTTTGGCAACTTTGATATTTCATTTGAAAGGACTGTAATAAACTGTTTCCTTTGTATTGATTGAAGAAATATGGTGCTTACTTTTTCTGCTTGGTTTTCTAGTAGTTATTCAATAGGTGAAAGGGCAATGCCATCAGTTTCCTAACAGGACATTCTGTGTGAGATTTGCAAGTCCTACAGGCACCTTTAAGCAGGGATAAATATGCACTCCGGCTGCAGATGGGCGGTTTTTTACCACCAAAGGATGATTATAGTGTGTGCCTTGAGACACGGGCTATAATATATTTCCTGTCCCTTTATTGCATTTTGGAATCATAAACAATGACTGTTTGGCTCAAAGCCATTTATTCAGCCCAAAAAGACATTATTTGCACAACAAAAATCAATAAAAATGTTACTGGGTCTGGCTGGATACTTTGCTTAACTGTGATATTCGTCTATCACTGATGGAATGCCATCTCTCGAAGGAGACTGGGGCCAAAACACAGCGATCGATCCAGTCAGCAGTGATGGATACTGGCATTTGGAGAGGGCTGCTGTAGAGAATCTCGATTAAAAAAATCTTTTCTAGGTTTTGCCCGCAGCCCAGTCAAGATCACCCATCCAAAAGCTTTTCTCTGTTCTATTGGGTCGCTCCCTCTTGTGGCGGAGAAACGCTCCAGACCCAAGATATCACGGGGAGAATTGTTCAGCCAAAGGCTTTGGCACTGTGTCCAGTCTGGTTGATTTAGACACAGTGTCCCATCCTTTTCATTACCTCAGTGTGTCAGAAGAGCCATGTCCACCTAGCCAGAGTGTGAAGGGCTTCATGGATGAGCTTCCTCACTCCCTTTCTCCTTTTGTGCTGTCTAAGTATCTAAGACACGGGTTAAAGCTTCCCATGGAATAGTTAATTTTGTATCCCAACTTCTGGAGGGAATGCACTGGGAAGACTAAAGTCACACTAACCAAAGTGACAGGTGTGAGTGACGCAGGGAACATACCAAATAGGCTAGAGACAATTTAATGCATGGGACTTGGGAAAGATGATCTACTACTCTCCAGGCCCATAAATTTAAAATATGAAATTGTTTTTCATTTTTCACTGGCTATCTCCCCATCCGCAGCATAAATCTGACCCAGAGAGCCGTGGTGGAAGGTGATAGAGGGTCGAGAATACTTTTACTATATTTTATTATTTCATTTCACTTCATTTATTCATGGATATATGCCATGCCTTTTCCAAACAGGCTATGTGGAAGATGGAGCTGTTTGGAGGGAACTGCACATTCAGGGCTACTCCGGGTGGCTTTGGGCTTCAAGGCTGAGGTTCTTGGGAAGATCACTGGGGCACTGAGCAAGGGGACTTTGGGCTTCCAATCTGTGTGTTGGATCCTGAGCTCCATCACCAAACACAGCTCTTTAGATTTTCCAGCACTGCTGTGCAAAGACAGTGAGCTGGTGTCTCTGTGCATGCCTTTGTTTGATGGCTGTGCTGGGCTGTTGGGCATCTGTTTATAATCTACAGACCAATCACATGTGCTTGTATTGTTGATGATTATTTTCTAAATCTACAGACACACTGTCTGGGAAAAAGAGATCAGTAGTGAAAATCCATTCAGTTGCCAGCACCCACTGTGCTCTGGTATGATAGTGGGTCCCTGGGGTGCAGATCCTATGGTCTCTGGGGTAGTAGTGCCTGGCAGCTTGTCTCTTACCTCAAGCTCTCTGTAACAGAGGTCCTGGCTGATGGATGTGTGTTTCGCACTAACTCTAAGTGAATATTTTTAGTACTTCATGCCACATAGGATTTTCTAAAGTTGAGTTATAGCTACATTTGTAAGACAACAAAAAGTGCCGTATCACAATAATGAAAAGCATGTGTTACAAAGATTAAATGCTTAATAAATCTAACAACATTATAATTGCAATTTTCCTTGCTGCAAGGCTATGTATAGTATATAGACACTTTATATATATTAAAGTATGTAGGCCGGGCGGTGGTGGCGCATGCCTTTAATCCCAGCACTCGGGAGGCAGAGGCAGGCAGATCTTTGTGAGTTCGAGGCCAGCCTGGTCTACAGAGCAAGATCCAGGAAAGGCACAAAGCTACACAGGGAAACCCTGTCTCGTAAAAACCAAATAAATAAATAAATAAATAAATAAATAAATAAATAAATAAATAAATAAAGTATGTAAAACAGAATAATGTGCACAGATACACACATGGAGATGGACATGTGTACAAGTTGGGTCCTGAATCAGGAGCCTGATGCTTGTCAATGCAATTAGCACAACGTATTCTTCAAAGTATGTTTTCCATGTTGCAGTGTGCTGATCTGAGAGCATTCTCACAACCACCTTTTGTGAGTCAGCATTGTGGGTGACATCTCCCAGAACTTTCCCTGGAATGAGGGTGTACCTGGAAGCACCTGTCACAGCTCCTGGGAGTACCTGCTTCCAATTCCATCATGTTTACTTTCCCAGACCTGTGTGTCCACCAATGATTAAAACTTAGTTCACTTATATTTCACAGCAGAGAGGTTAGGCAAGCTGCCACCCTGTGCGCAGAACAGCTGCAGGCTGGTGAACACCATCGTGAAGTGTCGCATTCCCTTTAACAGATGCTCGGAGCTCCTATTGAGCAGATACGGTGAAATCAGCCTTGCCACACAGACTCTCCTCGAGCCTCCAGTGGGCTTTATAATGAAAGTGTCTGCTTTGCAGTTGAACACAGACCACATGCTGTTTTGGTGAGCACTTCACCTATTCAGCAATTTTACTTTTAAAATACATCACAGTCTTGAGTCTCCTCCTTTCTTCTTGTTTGTCTTCTTTAGTGACTTCCAGGATAGATCCCAACTCCAGGGATGAAGTCTCCTCCTTTTGACTGGAGTGCTGAGATGCACATTGGACAGGGAAAGCTCCAGTGTGTGTGTGTGTGTGTGTGTGTGTGTGTGTGTGTGTGTGTGTGTTTGAGGCAGGGCACATAAGACAGTAGATTGTTGGTGCTATTTCTAATCAACTGAGAAAATGGCCCAATTAAAGGACTTTAAAAGGTATTTGCTGGGTGGCTACTGCAGGGAAAGTGTATGCAATTCAAGTTTAGTACTAAATCTAGTTAAGTTAATTGGAGTTAAATTGTTCTTTTGATGACTAATGTGGCTTACTGTGGACAGCAAATTATCATTATTCAAATAACAAAATACCAACAGCCTAGAGTTGTTCCTGGAAGAATGGAGAGGTTGGCCCAGGGATGGCATCTGGTTTGCTAGTTAATCCATGCCCACAGAGGAGATGGTTTCTGGATTTCTAACAAGGTACCCATCACTGACCTGTGACAGTCCCAGGCTGTGTTATTACCAGTAGAAAGCATTATTGCATGGGATCAAACAGTGAGAGGGGACCAAATTTCATTTAGCATCTAATTTATTAGTAAGTGTAGGACCTTGCTGGAATACTGTATTCATGTGATGCTTGGGAAATCCGAGCAGCAGTTGTCACATGAGGTGGAGATCGAGTAGATACGTTTCTTAGGTCGATAGCATTGATTGCCCTTAAAGCAGCAAGCGCAGAACAATGAAGTGGTTGATTCCCAGGCTCCAGGTGAACCCTGCTCTGCCCTTCCCTCTTCCCAGTTAAGAGCATCATTAAATGTCTGAGCAAACAGCACACAGAGAGGCCAAGTGTTTTATTAATTCATCATCAGAATTATCTCAGTGCATTAATATTAATAGCCTCAAATTGGATTTCATTTAAGAGCTGAAATAAATATGCAGATAGTAAAGGCTGCACAGCCAAGAGCCCTTCGTGGTCCTGTACCTCGAGCTCTGCTTCCTTAAGACTGTAAGGCATAACACCTATCACCCTTGGATTAGAGAGAGCAGTGAGTAGGCTTGCACTCAGAAAGGTTCATCTTGGGGCCCAGATGACCCAGCAAGCCTCCACTAAGGAGGCACACCACCCATGACATCTTCCTAGTGGTATGGTCACAGAGAAGCCCATCAGCAAAAGCCAGGTCTCCTCAAAGAGCAGTGTCTTAAAGCTGTGCATTGCCCCAGGCACAGGGGGAGGAAAGGAATCTTGAGTCATATTGAGCTTTATCAAGGTAAGAGGTCCCAGAATAGACACAAAATTACATGACTTTTCTCTCCAGAATGTCTTGTAACTAACTGAAGTCAGGCAGAACTTTCCTTGAGTGGAGATTTAGACATCTTTGTCATTTTGTATCCGGGCACATTATTGTTCTGACTACTGCCGCTAGGCTAGGCTTCCACAATGTGAAGACCTTTGTCTCCTGCTTGTTCTAGAAACTGAAATCTGATACCAAGTTGGAAGGTGACTGTGCCCGTTGCTCACAGGGACAGTGGTAGGCCCTCCTGTGTCCACAGGAATTTTGTGTGGCCCCTCCAATTTTATGTCTCTGTCTCCTTATCTGTGTGTACATGTGTATGTGTACATGTTCATGTGTCTATAGGTGCATGTGATGTGCATGTTCATGTTTACAGGAGTGCAGTGCAGTGCATGTGGAGGCCAGAAGAAAACCTCTGCCATCGTTCCCCAGGCACCTTAGGTTTGCTTGCTTTTTTTTGTTGTGGGGGCTTATTGTGGTTGAGACAGGGTCTCTCACAGACCTGGAATGTACAGAGTATTGTTAGGCTGGCAGTGAGTCCCAGGAATCCTCCAGTCTCTTCTCTGGGATTGTGAACATGTGTCACCACACTCCTTTTTTTTTTTTTTAAACTTGTGTTATGTGGGCTCAAATTCAAATCATCTTCATGCTTTAGACCAATCACTTTACCAACTGGGCCATCTTTCTAGCCCCTCATGCCTCTGTCTTCTTATGGGGACACACGTCACATGGCTTTGAGGCCTACCCTGTGACCTCAGTGCACCTTGATGACACCTCCCATGACCCTCTTTGCAAGTGAAGGCCCCGGGGTCAGGACTTCCTCATTAGAGGCAGATGTGTCAAGGAGGAGTGAAAAATCTCTGAGAATAACAGTGACAGTGTCAACTGCCACGTCCTTGAGCACACTTGTCACTGAGACTCTTGACAAGTCAGGGGGGTAGTGGAAGTAAGCAGAGAGCATATATGGGCTCTCTGGAGGGTCTCTGACTCCTTTTACCCATGTCAGAAATTGGGGTAAACTCACGTTTCATAGACAAGACACTGATGACAGCCTCCCACCCAACCAGCTGCTCCTAAGAATGCTAGTTGAGCTAGTGATGTCATTGCTAACAATGACACTCCATGCTGTCACTATGGATGCTGCTGAACCTGCGGAACTTCTCCCTTAATGTCGAGATATTCAGAGCAAGGCTCTGTGAAAGGTATATATACCCAACATGCCTGCAGCTTCCTGACCTTGAACTGAGGGCTTGAAGGAGCACCACTGTGGTGGTTTAAAAAAAATGGTCCCTAATTGGGAGTGGCACTATTGGAAGATATGGTTTTGTTGAAGTAGGTGTGTCCTTCTTGGAGGAAGTGTGTCGCTGTGGGAGTGGGCTTTGAGGTCTCCGACGGCTCAAGCTACACCCACTGACACAGTTCACTTCCTGTTGCCTGCAGATCAAGATGTAGAGTGCTCAGCTCCTTCTCCAGCACCATGTCTGCCTGCATGTTGCCATGTCCCGCCATGATGATAATGGACTAAACCTCTGAAACTCTAAGCCAGCCCCAATGGAATGTTATCCTTTAAAAAAAAAAAAAGAGTTGCTGTGGTCAAGGTGTCTCTTCACAGCAATAGAAACAATAACTAAGACAACCATGGAGAAGGAAGATACACCCTGGGCTCAGCAACTGCTACTGGACCTTAGCTATGCTGTGGAAGAGTGAATCCTGCTCCACCTATTTGGGTCCCATCTAGTCCCTACCAAAGCAACTGCCTTCTGTTAGGTGGTCTCAATAAACCAGGTATCCCATGTACACCCTCCATTTGTTTTCCTTAGTTCTCTGGGCATCCTATTCTGAAGTCACGGGTCAGACTGTTGTTGGTTGTTTTTGCTCTTTTGGGGGGCCTGCCACCCAGTTCCCAAATAAATCACACACAGAGGCTTATATTCTTAATTATGAATGTCCAGCCTTCACTTGGCTCATTTCTAGCCAGTTTTCTTAACTTTAATTGAACCCGTCTGTCTTTTGCCTCTGGGCTTTTCCTATTCTCTTACTTCTGTAAATCTTGCTCTTACTCTGTGGCTTGCTGTATAGCTGGGGGGCTGGTTCCTGCTGTTGTCTTCCTCCTTCTCTGACTCCTTTCCCTTCTCCTTTTCCCTCCCAGATTTCTCCTTCTGTATATCCTCTCTGCCTGTCAGTCCCACCTATTTCTCTTTCCTGCCTCACTATTGGCCAATCAGCTCTTTATTAGACCATCAAGTGTTTTAGACAGGCACAGTAACACAGCTTCACAGAGTTAAACAAATGCAACACACACAAAAGTAACACACCTTAAAATAATATTCTACAACATTAGATAATGGCCGCTATGTGGTCTTTCCTGAGATATGTGAACAACAACAACAAAAATCTCTTCATCAAACATAGGGCGTCAAAGACAGACCAAAGAAGGGATTCCTTCAAGGCTAGCTTGGTGAACCAGCAAGCTGACTGGGGCTGTTTACACAAGCATGGGTGAGGATTTACGGGAGAATGAGTGACTCCAAGCAGATGCCTCACTGTGAAGCCCACTTCTTCATAAAAACTGTGTCCCCAGAGCCCCCTGTGTGATTGGCAGGCAGCACCACTGGAGAAAATCCTCTCTTGACAGCAATGACTTATTGATAGCCTTGGTGGGAAGGCCTGGGACATTTTGTAACTTTCTGAGTTTTGTGGGCCTTATAAATTTTATTAGCTTCCCAAGACTTATGACCTTCCCTTTATCCCTAGGAAACATTTTTCTTTTTATATCTTTTGAACTTTATTTTACGTATTAATGTTTTATCTGGAGGTATGACTGTGTACCATGTATATGTCTGGAAACTGCAGAGGTCAGAAGGGGCATTGGATCCCCTGGACCTGATTATGAGTCACCATATGAATGCTGGATTCGAACCTGGGTCTTTTGCAAGAACAAATCATCTTACCCACTGAGCCACCTCTCCAGCACAAGGAAGGAATGTTTTAAGAGAGAAACAGCTGCACAACAGTGACAAAAACAAGATAATTTTGAAGGTGAAATCATGAACTTACAAATTGGTGGAGCTGAAGTCCTGGAGATAACTGAAGAAGGACACAGATGAGGCAAAGAGAGGGAAGGGAGGCTTCATGGATGCTGAGGAGGGCACATCTGGCCAACAGGAGCAGTGCCCCGCCCAGCAGAGTAAGGTGTGTGTAGGTGAAGGACACCGAAGTTTCCTCCAGACGTAAACCACTGGTGCTGGTTCTGGCTGGCATGTAATCCAGATTACCTTAGATCCACCCGAGTGACTGTGCTCTGTACGAGGTGACAGCCAGAGGGATCTTGAACCATACAGCAAGATCCGGTGGCAGAGTATTCCTAGCAGTGGGAATGATCAGAATATGGGAAGGATTTGAACTTGGGGTGCAAACCAAGGAGGGAAATCAATGATCACTTGGTACCAGATCTTTCCTGGGAATGCCTAAGAATTGCCTCACTGCTCAGCATAGCTAGAGATGTTCAAAATATGGGCTTCCTTCAGGTGGACATGGTCTCTGCTCAGGGGCAATGGAGATTCTTCACCCCACCAGGAGTGCCTGTGACTTGAGAATTGATACTTAGAAGCTGCAGGGGTCTCCAGGGTAGAATACCAGCCTGCAACTACCTGGTTAGGTCCTCACAGACACTGTGGGTGCCACTCAGACCCCCCTCCACACCTGGACACACATCCAACTGGGCAAGGTAGGAAAGCTCCTTGCCCACTTCCTGTAGACAGTGACTTCCGGCTGCTGGTGTGACTTTCTGTCATTTAAATTGTTATTTATCCACCCCAGAACGTCAAGAGATCAACATTTAGAAATTAAATTATTATATGATAATGCATTCCCTCATTAGAACCTTCTAGAATAGACATGCATAATCCAACATAATGGATAATTCCTGTTTCTTCAATTGTATTTCAAATGAGCAGTTAATGATTTCTGAGACCGGAAATTTAAATAGAAAGGAGAGGAATAGAATCCTGTAATTAATTCAACCACATGTGAAAGTAGAATTTCTAAGAAGCTAAATTCAATGCAAATGTAAATATATTTTCATATGTAATTTCTTTCTTAAATAATTCAAAATAATATTGTCCTGCAAGAGGGTGCCTTTTGTAGGTAGACTATCCCTGATCAATTTTCCTGTGTAAATACTACTCAGACCTGAATGTGCCAGTGTGATTTCATTCAGGACTTCTGAGGTCAGTTAGAGAGAGTCTCCGTGTCCACAAGTTTG
>CABHPQ010155069.1:0-19637 GCA_902168405.1 Peromyscus aztecus
GACAATGAGTCCCAAGGAAACTCCTGACTCTGTTTCTCCCAATTTGGATTGAAGTGTGTGCCACCACACCCAGATTCTCATTGAACTCAGATCCTTGTGCTCATGAAACAAATGCTTTAGCACCTGGGCCATCTCCCCAGTCCTGACCAAGGTAAATTTTGATAAGATTGGATTTTAATTCATTGGATCTGGCTGAGAGTTGTTCTCTGTTTTGGAAAAACAAGTCACTAGAAAAAAAGAAAGAAATCCCTAGTAGCCTCTAAGTCACCAATACAACCCACCTGAGGTAGTCTACCTTGAACGCTAATGCATTTGGAGGGTCACCAACTCAGCTGCTTTTCTCAGTATCTCATGGCCAAAGCACTTATTATTGAAACATAGTTTTTATTCTAAGCTATTTTCATTTTGCCTTCGTATTATAACTAGGGAATAATCATGGATTTTTTTAAAAAAAAAGATGTGTCTAGTAAGTTGTACTGCCTACAGTGTTCATTTCAACATAATAAAAATGTTTTAGTATTTTCTAAAAAGGGGGTATTATGTGTTTCCAAACTACCAAGTGAAATCAAATTATATGTTTTAAGAAAGTCGACAAACCTGCAGAATTACACTTCTGTCACCTGACGAGATGAAAGCTTGCACATAAACATTGTTTGTGATAAGCATTATGAGGTGGAGGCAGCTCCCCAGATGAACCATCTTCTCACAAAACAACTATACTTCCAAGGTTAAGATTGCTCTTCCTCTACTGGCATTTATTTGCATCTGATGTCATTTTCTTTATCAAGATATGTGAGATTAGATCTAGTTCTTTTGCCATTTGTCTACCCAACTGGGGACCAAGAGTACTCTAAGTGGCCAGCTTCGTGGCGGCGCCTATAGACAAAACGGCAACCAGGGTGGAAACGTGACATCACACAGCTCTCAAGCTGATGGGGATACCAGGTGTCAATCACACAACTCCAAGAGGGCAACCCGAATGCTGTCGTCTATGTAGGCAAGGTGCAATGGGAATCTGGGGCTACTGAACTGAGGAACTGGCACACTGACATCGGGAGGAGGGTGGGGATGAGTGGAGCATAAATATCACACAAGTCTAGGGACAGAGTGTAAGAACTCCACTGCAGACACTAAGGCTCTATGGGAAGGTGGCTCTCTTTCCCCCAAAAACAATCGTCAAAGCTCTTACACTGGAAAAGAGGTTTCACTGTGAAAAGCTTTTTAAATTATTGATAGGGGCTTGAGAGATGGCTCAGCAGTTAAGACAACTTGTTGCTCTTCTAGAGGACCCATCCTTGCTTCCCAGCTCCAATCTGACAGATCACTGGTGGCTATAACTCCAGTTCCAGGGGGTTTGGTGCCCTCTTCTGGCCTCCGTGGGCAGCAGGCACACAGGTGGCATACAAATATGCATGCAAACAAAACACCCATACACTTAAAATAGTTTTAAATTAAAAAAACTTTTGTCAATATGAACTTTACACAAAATCTAGCTGGTGTGGTTTTCTGCTATCTAATAATCAAATCTAATAATTTGAATTCAAGACATTTCTAGAAATATAAAAATCTAAAGATGTGTGGTTTCTACAGGACAGAGAAAATTGGATGGGGGGGGGCATCATGAGGCAGAATAATAGTAAACAAGAAGAAGCTTCAGAGATAAGCAGATGCAAGGTGCCCACAGTGGGAAGACTGGACACTCTCATTGACTGTCTTACTTGGGCTTTGTACCAGTCACCTTTTTGTTGCCATGACAATGCTATAACTAAGGCAACTTAAGGAAGAGTCTCTTTCAGCTTAGAGTTCCAGAGTCGCATCATGGATGGGAGGCATAACAGCAACCAGTAGGCATGGCAGTGGGCAGAGGAAGCTGGGAGCTCAAATCCTCCACCAAAAGCACGAAGCCCAGTGAGCCAACTGGAAGTGACATGGAGGCTTTTAAGGCCCACCCCCTAGCGGGCCATACTTCCTCCAGCAAAGCTCTCCTATCTAACCTTCCCCACACAGTGCCACCAACTGAGGACCAAGTATTCAAATTCCTGAGACTACGACTTATATTTCTCATTCAAACCACCAATGGCTTCATTTAACCAGAGGAGCATGCTCAAAAAAAAGCCTCTAAACTTAGGAGAGGTGAGTACTAAGTTAATGACGCATAAAAGATTGCTATGGGCCTAGCTTCACCCCCTTTCCATCTTTGCCCTCTTAGAACCAGGCCACAAGATATAACACACCTCCAGGCTCCTCTGATCTCCCCCATAATCAACTGTCACCTATAAAACTTCCTGTGTGTCTCTACACAATTCATTTTAAAGAGGCATAGCAACCAGGGAACCCTGGCCCCTGCCTTGTAGACTGACATGTACCTGTGACAATGGGGACAGGAAGGGGGTCCTGCACCTCAGACTCCAGACTGGGTCACCAGCTAAGTTGTGAATGTTGCCTACACAGAGACAATAGCCCTTTTATTGAGACATGTTCCAGATAAGAATATTAAAACAGCAGTATCTCGTGCATAAGACTATATAGGCTTTCTCTTTTCCAAGCTCTAAACCAATTTCATTGGAATATCTCACACGCGTGCGTACACACACACACACACACACACACACACACACACACACATCCTCCATTTAAAGTAAAAGCCATGCATTTACCCCCTTGTACAACCTTCATTACCAATGGTTTTGTCAGATTTCAATCGGATCCAAGACCTTTCTGGAGCCCCCCCTATTATTCCATGTATTTAAAAAAGAAAGAGAAATGAGTGGGGGGGACTCTTTCAGGTCTAACGAGAGGAAACAAAAAGTGTATGTATAATACCGTTGAGACACTTAAGTATGACTCCCTTGAGAAGCCCACAGCCACACTTGAGTGTGTACTGTCTTTTCCACGAGTGTCTGTTTACTCCTGTGCTTAAAGCTATGCCAAGCTAATCTCTTTTCGGCTTCATGTTGGATCCTTCTAGAATTCTTTTCTGCAGAAAAGTCAAGAACCCAGCTTCACTGGGGTTTAGGTCTCCGAAAAGAATTCTTCAGGCTGCCTCAGTCCCTACCCCACTGCCTCTGCTGTGATCATTAATTTTTTTTTTAAAGAAAGAAGACAGGCAGGAAGGAACGTGAGCCCTTTTTCTAGGCAAGAGACAATCCCATCAATTCTTAAAACCATCTGATGGTGGCTCGCGGAAGCAGGTGTCCCATATTTACACAGCCATCTGGGCATGTCTTCTTGCCCTCGTCCTTGAAAAAACGGTCAACAGCCCTCCAAAGGGGGAGTTGGTGCGAGACCTACCCCTATCTAAGGTCAGAATAGAAGGGCTAAGAGGAACTGAGGCTTTTTTTAAAGAGCAGCGGAGCAGCAGAGGCAAGATGTAAGTAGCGGTGTGAGGATGGATGCCAAGAAAGCAGTGATAACCCTGTAAGCACACCATATGGCTTTTATATGCCATGCACTTCATTCTAAATGTTGATATTTGCTTTCTTGTTCACTCTTAGTGCCAACTCTGTTACAGTACTTAGTAAAATTCTTTTTTTTTTTAAGAAAACATACCAAAGCTTCTTGCACCCTATTTTTAAAATCAAACAGAAGTTCCTTTTCCTTTTTTTAAAGTGGGTGATGCATATCCCTGTTTCTAATTGTCTGCAGTGATCTACAAAGCAGCGTCGGCACTAGAAAAAGGAAAGGCCTATGGGATGCAAACACAAAATACTTATTTGCACCTGGCCGGCAGAGCCAGGAGTGCATCGGTGGACAGCCCAACTCCAGGGGCAGTCACTCAATATCAGTCCTTCTAAACACTGCCCAGGCTCATGCAGAGGAACGGTTGTTACTGCTCACAGCACAATTCCTTCCTGCCAAGGGAAGGGAAAAGAAGTAAATGGAACATCTCTAAGTAGAGAAATGGTGGGAATTAGAAGAGAGAAATGGGAGACGCGCCATTTGACCTCAGCAAAATCCTTCTCCTGGGTTCCTTGCTGAGACGGAAAGGATCCGCTATCTTTGTGGAAGAGACTTAGCTCCTCCTCTGGTGTCTTTTGGTACGATTTTTATAGTTCATAAAAATGCAAAGTGCCCTGTATGTAATGCACAGCAAAAGCGCAAACAAGCTGCGAGGCAATTGGCAGGTGGTTAAAATAAATTTCTACGTATTTTCCCTCCAGAATCTCTATCAGTAGTAAGATTTCTGCTCAAACAGTTGGAGGCCATGAAGGACAGGTGAGTTTGGAGAATGCCACCATCCCTTTCCAGACATAATGGCAGGGGCATGCTCTTTGAGGCACCAGAGAAGCCAACTAACCCAACAACCAGCCATCTGTATCGCTCATCTTGTATATGACTTTCCAAAGAGCACTTTGAGTCAAGACTCCCGCAGCCTCTCTTCCCAGGGCAGTGAATGACAACTGAAATTTTGTGCCCGGCCAAAGTCTCACTGCCTGCCTGTCCCTTCTGCGGCTCCCTCTACTTCTCTACACCAACACACACTCGTTGGAAGGGTAAGACAGAGGAGAGCCACAGCAAGCCTCTCTCCTCCTGTCAATCTGTCAGGAATATTACATACCGTACACACCCTGGGTATGGAACCTGGCTCATTTCTCTTTGTGCTGCCGTCAGTGCAGTCTGCATTCATTGAACACCTCTGTTCACACTTTGAACACACACCGCTCACACCTCCGAACACACTGTGCTCAGAACCAAGCAGGTACTGCAGGAGGCAAGGCAAACCTGGTACAGTATGAAGCCCTAAAGGCCCTAGGCTTTGAGGATCGTAATCCACTAGCAAGGTAAGACAGATGCAATGCAATGCTCAACCTAAAAGCAAGAGTTCACAAAACTTTCCTTTTTTTTAAAATTTTTCCTGCAACTAACAGAGGCCTCTTCCAACCTCTGTGGGCACTGAATGCATATGGTGAACAAACATGCATGCAGGCAAACACTCATAAAAATAAAAGAATAATTTAAATGCCTTTAATCCCAGCACTTGGGAGGGCAGAAGCAGGCAGATCTCTTCTGTGAGTTCAAGGCCAGCCTAGTCTACAGAGCTAGTTCCAGGACAGCCAGGGCTACACAGTAAAGTCCAAAGGGAAAAAAAAAAGAAAGAAAAGAAAGAAAGAAAAATATATAATGGTTGTCAGGAACTGGAGGGGAAGGAAAAGGGGGAAATTATTGCCTAATGAGTACAGCTTTAGTTTGGGAGAGATTAAGTTTTGGAGATGGATAATGATAATCATTGTGCAACAATGTGAATGTAATTACTACCGTGAAACTGGACACTTGAGAATGGTTGAGGTGGTATAGTTCATGTTGTGTTACATTATTACAATAAAAATAATAAAATGGATCCCCAACTAATACCTGAAGTATTTTCAAGATTTATTTTTATTTTTAGTTATGTGTCTGCATGTGAGTATGTGCACATGAACACAGGGCCTGTGGAGGCCAGAAGAGGGTGTCAGATCCCCTGGAGCTGGAGCTAATAGGTGGGTGTAAGTCACTCAACACAGGGGCCGGGAACTGATTCAGTCAGGCCCTCTTGCAAGGGCAGTCAGTGTGTGCTCTTAACCTCTGAGCCACATCTTATCAGAGTGACTCTCCCAGGATGATTCTATTGGAGAAGACAGCCTCTGTGTAAAGATGACTGTGACCAAGACAAGGGTGGCTGTGGGGCCAGCAAGGTGGTCCAGCAGATAAAGGTGCTTTCCACCAAGCGTAACAACCTGACTTCCATTCCTAGGATCTACTTGGTTGAAGGAGAACCAACCTTGCAAGTTAGCCTCTGATCTTCACATGTGCATGTGCAGGGAGGGGGTACACACACACACACACACACACACACACACACACACACATACACACAATTTTGAAATGTTAATGTCATGAAGAAAAAAAATACCAGAATGATACAGAAACAGAGTACTGATTTGAAAAGCCAATGTACTTCAGCTTTTACAGTATAAAAACCACTTCTGAATGTTTAAAAAAATCTGTGATCCCCACAAAGCATGTTTTGGCACCAGCTGATGCTGTGCTTTAAAGTGAATTGTTGATGAATGTTCTATTTATAATTGAGAAGAGGCCATACAATGTGAAGGAGATGTGTTGTTTACCATAACAAGAGAACTCTAGTTACTGAAAACTGCACCTCAGGCCCCTGGGGACCCACCACACACAGGTTGAGAACTACAGCTTCATGCTAACAAGAGCCTAAACCTCAGCAGAAGACATCCAGGGCACAGCTGAAGCCATTATTAAAACAAGCTGTAACAAACAATGCAGCCCTTCCCGGGACATCAGAGCAAAGGATGGCCTGAGAAACATCAAGTGTTTCCTCCTCGGGAAATACTCACATCCCAGGCAGAACTCAGTTCAAGGGAGCAGCAGTCCAGGGGTTAGGGAGATGACTCAGTCAGGAAAGTGTTTACTGAGCATCCTGAGAGCTGGAGTTTAGATCCCCAGGACCCACAGAGAAGGAGAGTGTAGTGGGGCACGCGTGTAACCCCAGGGCTTAGGGGCAGAGACAGGCGGACAGGAGAATCCCTGGAGCTTGGCGGCCAGCCAGTCTATCTGAACTGACAAACTCTAGGTTCAGAGAACCTGTTTCAAAAAATAAAGTAGATGATGATTGTGAAAGGCACCCAAAGATGACCTATGGCCTCCACATATTTGCACTCACACACAGATGCATTCACATGCATACACACATGCACGCACGCACACACACATATAAAATATACGCAATATATGCATTTAAAATGTTTAAAATGAGAGAGCATTCTACTGGCAGTACATCAGTGTAAATGAATATGCCTGCCCTGCCATCACCTCCCAAGGGAGCACAGTTCTGAATGTCAGTACTGCTCTCAATAACAACGTATAAGCTCAATATCTTCCCTTCCCTAAGGCAATAAAGTCCTAAAGCTATTCGGAATTCTTCAGTAGTTTCTCACACACCAGTCACTTAGAAATTGTTATTGTAAACACATAGATCAAATGCCCAGCAGACTCGATAGCAGAGCACGTCAGTTTGTAAGCTACACCAGTGAGCTGTGACTTCCTTGGCTCACATGAGTAGTATGGTAAACTTTCTGTCACTGTGGCAAACTACCGGAGAAAAACAAAGAAGGAAAAAATGTATTCTGGCTCCTACTTTGAGTCAGCCAGTTCCATTACTTTGGGTAAGAGGTGAGGCAGAGCCTCATGGCAGAGAGCGAATGTCAAAGGAGGTCATTCACCTTGGAGCATCAGTGGAGCAATGAGAGGACATAAAGCAAGCCAAAAGGAACAAGATAACCTCTCCAAAGTCACATCCCTAGTGACCTACTTTCTCAGCCAGGCCCAATTTCTTAATAGTTCATTGAGCTGTGACTCTGTCTTAGGGTTTCTATTGCTTTGTAGAGACACCATGACCATGGCAACTCTTATAAAAGAAAAACATTTCACTAGGGTGGCTTACAGTTTCAGATATTTAATCCATTACCATCATGGTGGGAAACACAGCAGCACACAGGCCAATATGGCGCTGGAGAAGGAGCTGAGAGTTCTACATCTTGATCCACAGGCAACAGGAAGTGAACACTGAGACACATTGGCAAGGCTTGAGCTTATGAGACCTCAAAGCCTGCCTCCACAATGACATACTTCCTCCAACAAGACCACATCTACTCTAACAAGGCTATACTTCTTATAATGCCACTCCCTATGGACCAAGTATTCAAACCCGTGAGTCCATGGGGTCCATACCTATTCAAAGCACCCTAGAATTCATCAGTGAATTAATCCATTGGGGAGTTTAAAACGCTAATAATCCAATCATCTCCGAATACTGCTGTATTGGAGACCAAGTCTTCAATTCATGAACATCTAGAGAACATGCCAGATCCAAACCATAACAATTAGCATTTAGCATGAGGCCAAAAGTTAAAATATAAAAGAAAAAAGAAAAAGGAAAAGGAAGAGTTGGGGAGATGGCTCAGTCTGTAAAAGCCTTACTGAGCAAACACGAGGAACTGAGTTCATATCCCCAACACCCACCAATGAAAAAGGCAGGCACAGTGCTGAATGCCTACAATTCTAGAGCCTGAGATATAGAAACAGTAAAATTCCTGGGGGCTCAACTGGCCAGATTCACCGAGGAAGACATCTGAAGATGTCCACCACTAGGCTCTATAGCATGAACATATTAACCCCCCACCACACACACACACACACACACACACAGAATTTTTCACATCAATAAATGAAATCTAAAATACATGGAGTTCTATGGAGGAACTAAGGATTATTACTCCACTAAGTCAGTGCCTTGCAGAAGAATTGGTGATAAAGGGAGAGCATGGGAATTCATCTGCCTATTAAGTTGATTTTATGATGCCAGTAAAAATGTGAGTGCTAATAAAACACTCTCATTACATTAGTAACTCAAGAGTTGTTGTTAATTTTAGATACAGGTTACCATTGGGGGTAGAACTAATACATTCCTGGATTTTAAGTAGCCCCAAATTGGGAAGATATAAAACCTTTTAATTAATAGGATGCCTGGGGTTCTAGGAAGCGATCCGCTCTGCAGTGGGCAAGACCTAGCAGACAGTGAAATTCTATACAATTTTCTAGATGGTTCCCTCTGTTGGACAATGCTTTCGGAAATACTTCTACAAGTTTCCCTTAGTAAGCAGCAAACAAAGAAAAAGTGTAGATAAATTGGTTCTCCCAATTTTTTTTTTAGACAAATGGCTTTAAGAATTATGGTCTGGAGATGAAATCCGTTTGAAAATTTGAACATGGCATTCCAACCAACTTCCTGGAGACAGTGGGAGATGTCACAGTGCTTTAGCTGGTAAGGACTTACTACAAGAGAAAGGATTTTAAATACCACAAGGTCAGATGGCATAGTCTCCTTCCTGTTAGTGAAGAGTCCGCTAAAACTACTTTTTTCCACCTAACGGTGAATCTTCTTTCTGAAATGGAAGAGAAGGTTGCAAGTGCTGGCAAAGCAGACAGTGGCTGTTTCAGGCTCTCAGAGGCCTGGGGGAAGGCTAGCACAGTCTCAAAGACACAAACAGTTCTTGAAAGGAAGAAATATTTCAACCAAGCTAAGCAGATCCTGAGGTTTGAACCGAGGTAAATTTCCAATGAGAATTAAAGTCTTACTGTTGCTATCCTCCAACTCCATGTCCTCCAAAATTCTTTTAGTGGAAAGCTGAGGCTAGCAAACCAATGAGTCTAGAACCTGGAAAGTATCTTTGGAAGGCAAGGCCAGATGCCTCAGCTGCCCAGGAGGCTTGGCTTTGAGCCGTATGCTTCATTTTCTTCCGTAGAGGAGGTGGTACCAAGCGGAGCAACGGCCTGGAAGAGTACAGGATATTTCTATCTGTGAAGTCCTCTTGTGGAAGCAGATCAGAACAAATCAGCTATTGGGACCGTAGAGGCCCCCCTCCCTTCTGCAACTCTTTCTTGTGCTGGGTGCATGGCAATATCCAGCAGGAGCTAGGGCCATCCAAATCCTAGATTAAACTCCACAATAGAGGATACAAACATGGGGATACACAATAAATGTGAACTGCTTAGGGAGATACAATGGCTTCATAAAGAGAATCAGAGGCTATGATCCAATTCAGCATAATGAGAGAATAAAATTAAACCCATTGAAAACAGATAAAGGCAGGACCAGTATCAGCTTTTAAATGCTGGTATTTATCTGTCCCCAGATCTCACTAAACCTTCCAGCTCTTGGGGCCATCAGACACTAGTGACCCTTACAAGAGAAGGAAAGAAGGACTGGTGAGTCTATGCGTGTACTCTGGGGACAAGGGGACCCGGGCCAGCATCTTTTCTCTGTCAGGTATTGGCTGGGTAGATCTTGGATAGGTCACAGATTCAGGCAAAATATTCTGATCTCATTCAATTAGGAAGATGATGACGATGTCTTTGAGACACACAGTTTATCCTGGGTAAAACCAGCAGCCCAGAGTCTGAAACACAGTAAACCCTCAAAGCAGATGAATAATACTGGCACCAATTCTGGGGTACCACAATACTCATTCTGACCTCAGACAATCCTATCAGGCAAATGGCAAACCCAAGGCTCCCTGAAAAGTCCTCTGTATATCCAGTTTCACGGGTGATTTCCCACCCTGAAGAACAAGCAGATACCCCAGTTATAGGCGGTCAAAGATTGCCAGAAAGACCGACAATGTTAGAATTACCTTTAAAGTGTTAAAACGTTGGGAAAATGACCCAGCAAATACTTGCTGTGCATGCACGAGGCCCCAAGTTGTGATCCCCAGAACCCATGTAAAAAGCTGGACATGGCGGCACATCACTGTAATCCCAGCACCGGGGAGACAGAGATGGGAAGATCCCCAGGGCTCTGTGTTCCAGCCTTCATCAGTGAGCCCCAGGTCCCAGGGAAAGACCTACCTTAAAAAATAAGACAGACTGCTCCAAAAGAATGACACCCAAAGTTAACATCTGACTTCCACATTCAGAGGAATGTGAACACATAAACACAGAGAGACAGAGACAGAGACAGAGATAGAAATATACACAGAGAGAGACATACACAAAGAGAGAGAGAGAAATACACAAAGAGAGAGAGACATACACACAGAGAAATACACAAAGAGAGACATACACACAAAGAGAGAGAGAGACATACATACAGAGAGAGAAATACACACAGAGAGAGAAATACACACACAGAGAGAAATACACTCAGAGAGAGAAAAACACAAGGAGAGACACACAGAGAGAGAGAAAAACACAGAGCGATATAAACACAGGAAAAGAGATAAATACACACAGAGACATAAACACATAGAGAGTGAGAAATACACATGAGAGAGACACACACAGAGAGAGAGAAATACATACAGAGAGACATAAACACAGAGAGAGACAGAGACAGAGACAGAGACATAAACACACAGAGGGAGAGAGAAATACAGAGAAAGAGAGACGTAAACACAGAGATGGGGGGAAGGAGAGGAAGAGGGTGACCGCTATCTGGGAAGTGTTTTATTTAGTTATATTTTGGGGAGGGTTTGATAACTTCATTCTTTATAGAAGAGTGAAGATGCATTTTAAATCCATTAAGACCCCCTGAAGTGATTTCAGACAGCAACAGGAAACGCCAAGGGGACAGTGGCTGGTTATTAAGGATAAGCTGAGAAAATGGAAGACTATTCCATTAAATTAGCCCCCATCAGCTAAAGTGAAGGCTGAGATGTTTGCTTGCTGAAGAATCATGGCTGAACCATCTATCTTTCCCTCTAACTTACTCATCGGAGACAAGCCTCGGGGCATTTTCCTTTCTCCTTGAAAAATGACCTCATTCCCATAGTATAAATCTTCGAAGTCCTCATTAAGGACCCAACTGAGATAGGAGGGTTCTTGGCAGTGTTAGTGCAGCACTAAAGAGATGGGTAGCACCATGGATTTAGACGCTAGAGGTCATGTAGAAGACTCCGACAAGGGGCCAGGATATGCACCTCTTGGGTTGTCAAGCAAATTGGTCCCTTCCTCTCCACTTGGTTCTTAGCTGGGGAAAGTTTATCTTAAGATGACATTTATTGTGTCTGGAGACACTGGGGCTGATGTGTCTGTGGACAGGGAAAACACTGACATCTAGTGAGTGGAAAAAGCCAGACCCACCCTATAAGGCACAGGGAAACCCCATGCTAAAGAATTACACAGACCCAAACATCAGTCACGCTAAGACAAAGGTAGCAGCAGCAGCCGGAATGAGGACACACCCGCACCGTGTGAGGAGTTCCCACAAACCCTTAGGAATCTCAACACACACACACACACACACACACACACACACATGCACACATACACACTCACACACACACACACACACACACACACACACACACACACACACGCGCGCACACACACATACACACGTGCACATGCACGCACAAACATGCAAAGATTTTTTTTAAAAAGTCACAGTTTATTAAAAGCCACTTTTCACATTAATTTTAAGTATGAGTATTGTGAGAAAGAGCAACTTGAAAAAAAAGTAAGTCATCCCCAAGTGTGGGTGTGAGCTCATCAAGAAGAAAATCACAATTAAACGTCTTAATATATATAAATATAATTTTGATGGCTTTCAAGATACATCTTGAAGGGTTATTAAGAAAATTCTGTCTCTTTCTCTCTGTGTCTATCTCTCTCTGTCTAGCTCTTTGTCTCTGTCTGTCTTTCTCTCCTCTCTCTCTCTCTCTCTCTCTCTCTCTCTCTCTCTCTCTGTGTGTGTGTGTGTGTGTGTGTGAGAGAGAGAGACAGACAGACAGACAGACAGACAGACAGAAACAGAGAAAGAGAGAGAGACAGACAGAGAGAGAGACAGAGACAGAGAGACAGAGACAGAGACTATAGCGTGGCTCTGGGGGTACCTTGGATGGGATGATGACCCAGTAAGTTAAAAACCAGGAGCCACTGGAAATTGTGTAATGCATCTCTGGTGAGACTTCTAGAAAATTGCAGGCGTATGATGGGGAAAGTGCCTTGAGCAAGCATTAATTGTTCTGGAATTCTTGGTTCTCTGCTGGTAAGGATCTCCCACCAGTCTCCAGGGTGAGGGGCTCCTTTTCCTTCCCATGGCCTACAATTTCCCCTATCTTTCTACTCTGTCTCAAAAGCAGTCTTGCATTAGAGGAAGTGCAGAAGAACTGTCCAGGGGAAAAAACTGTATCATGGGCAATCATTAAGAGAAACTGTAGAGTCTGCTTTATGGTTGTCATTTATGTAGGCCACCCCAAATGTACATTTGGGGACTACCATTAATGCTAGATAGTATCCCTACACTAATTTAGAAGAGATCTGGTTGATACAGTTTTAAAATTATTTGTCTTTCCTTTTTTCATTTTAAAACAATTACCTCCCACCTCCTTCTAGCCCCTTAGGGAAAGAAAGAGGTTATTTATATTTACACCAGAATCTTCTCCCTGATAAAAAACAAAATCACACCATTCAACATTAATCCTAAATTTGCACTTTCTATAAACTTATGAAGATTCTGTGCACTAGAGTAGGTATATTATAGGCATGTGAACACACCCACACACATACACAGGCCCTCTCACACCACGTTATAAACTAGAGTTCACCAATATTACATCTTTTCTATGTCACTGAACTTCAGTCTTTTCTTAGACTGAAACCCACCAAACCCACCACTTTGCCCTCATCCCTGCCTATTTGTGTACCATGCTGGCACACATAACTGGTACCAGAACACTGTCACTGCTAACAGGAATTAGATGCTGTAGTTGAACCTACAGAGCTGAAAATAACACTGATTCCAGAACAGTTTTCATCTTCTTGAGACAATGATCCTTCTACATTAACTCCTTTGCTGCTGAGTGTGACCTCAAGGGACAGAAGCCTCCTGCCAAGTGTGTTCTCCTAAGTTTTCCCTTGACTTCTGCTCCAGAATGTGATAGAACATTCTAGAACTCTGCCTCCCTCCACCTATCCTTTCCTGCAATCCACAGTGATGGACAAGCCTGTCTGTGGGTCGTCACTAGAAGATTACCATCAAATTCCCTGGGAGTTTCACATCATGCACCCCAACACACTCACTTCCCAGTCCTTTCATGTCCACCCCCAACCCTTGTGACCCCCTCAGAAAAAGGAAAAACTTTTAATTTAACACAAAAAAACTTTTAATTAAACACACATTTAATTTGTGTTATCTATATACTCACTGGAGCACAGTCAAAAATTAGTCCTTCCCCTCCCACATGCCTCCTTGCCAGAAGCCATAAACTGTGGAGAGCTACACTTCAGCATCCCCATCACATATGTTAAGAGTTCCCTTTGGTGACTTCCTGTCTAGGTTGTCACCTTTTTGGGGATGGGGGTAGGGTTGTCACAGAGGCCTTCCATGTCCCTCCTTCTCAACTATGTATCTACAGTCATCAATATCACAGCAAGATAGCCTCCCTGCTCTTCAGTCATCTGGAGTACAGATCATGGGCCTCCATACAGTTTCTGATGACAGCGCAGACCATGAACATGGCCCCTGGCTACTAGGACCATGGATCCAGACATGGCCTTCGGCAGCAGAACAGGTCCAGACATCACCATGGCTTCAGGTGGCAGCAGCTATCACCCTTTCTTAAGTGTTTGGAAGGCCAGGAGGGTCCTCACATTTCATGGTAGTAGATTTAGAGCAATGCATCATGGGTAAGCTGTGCCCAGATGCCTTTGCCTCAAAAGACAAATAAACATTTCTGTTTTGTTCTTGTGTGGTGGGAAGGCTAAGGAAGAAAAAGAGTGCCCCTTGGTTTTAGAAGAAATAGCAGAAAGCTTGCTGCTCAGTCTGATAAAAGGAGATAGCTGCCTCCTCCCAGAGGCCAAAGTTCACCTCAAAGAAAGAGAGTGGGATTCAGTCCAAACCGGACTTGGCTCTGCTAAAGCATCTTGTCAAGTTGTGGTCAATGTTGCCCAGCAGAGCTGGAGCCCACAGCAAGGGAGGGAGAAGCTCCTCATTTCTAAACCCTGCTTTGGAATCTGGTACCAGGTCTATTCAATCTCAAGTAATTATCCTTCCTTGCTAACTGCCCTGATGTCCCTCTTTGAGATGGCAGGTGAAGTTTTTTCACTTAACTAGCAAGGTATGCTAAAAGATCTCAAACCCCACATTGGCTTCAGGATGTAGTTGAAAACAGTGTATCCGACAGTAAACTTTTTCTGGCTCCTCTAGAAGAAGCCTAACAGGATTACTGGTTCAGATCTACACCGTGCCACTAACTTAACACATGGCTTCAGTCTGGTGGCTTCACAAATGATGGACTTGGTTTTCTTGGATGTGAAAAGAGTGAGTCACAAACACATTAACATTTCCCAAAAAAATGGATGCATAGGCCATCTGTATCTAAATTCCTAGGACATTTGTCATTCTGAAATTCTCCAGTAGAGCAACCCAAGAAATACGCCAAGAGCATTCTCCCTATTTACAAATTTTTCCGTCATCTTTGGAGCTCGAACGGTGCATTAACCTTTGGGGCTGAGTGACTATCTCAGGACAATGGCCTCTCCTGGATGCCAAAACTCTTAAAGTTCAGTGGGAAACCTCTCCTCCTGCCGATAGCCTGGGTATTGTCTAGGCTTCAAGGCTGGCATGGTTGAGGCTAAGACAGGATTGTCTGTCACCAGAGCATATACCAGCCTGTCCTAAATGACTCGAAGACCTCAAAAACCAGCTAATTTTTGTCAAGTAGGAAAAAGAGACAATTTCCTGGAAAGTGGCTTATATGGCTTCCTGTTGACTGACACCAGTACATGCTAACACTTGCTTACCCCACCTTCTCTGCTGACAGAATTTGAATCCCATTCATCAAAGCAATGTGGTTAGTCTCAAGGGATGGCAGACAATTACTCTACCTCCAGGGTTTTCAAATTCCAGCAAGCACCAGAATCTCCTGGAGAGCTTGGTAAACACAGATTACTGAGCTCCAAACCCTCCAAGAATATTCATGTCTAACACGTTTCAGCGGAGGCGGGCTGCTGCTGCAAGACTGTTGAGGGACACATCAAAAGTCATTGGTCAAAGTCAATTCAATTGCCCTTTGCTGGATGCTTGCCTTCCTAACCTCTCTTATAACTGGGAATGGTCAAGTGATCCATTTCTAGTTGATGAGACAAAAAAAGAAAAAATTATGCCCAGGCATGTGCATGTGTGCACACCTGCCTACACATATGCACACATACAATATACATACGCATCTCTATAAATGTAGTAACAGAACTTACACCCTTCACAAAAAATTAACTTAACATATATCACAGACTTAAATGTAAACTATGCAAGTAAAAAAACACCTAGATAACAGAAAAAACCTAGCTGGCCTCAGGCAGGACTAACAGCCTTTTGAATAAATACCAAAGGCACACGCATAAAAAAAAAATGGTCAATATGCCAGACTGTCTTAATTTTTTTTCTGTTTTGCAAAAGATAAAGTTAAGAGAATAAAAGGACAGGTTACACAAAATATTTTCAAAAGTCACATCTAATAAAGGGCTGTTATTCAAAATATTCAAAAGTTTTAAAACTCAACAATAAATTAAAAAAAAAACAACTTGACTTAGAAATGGGCCAAAGACATTAATAGAGATCTGTTAGCTGTCAAACAAGCATGTGAGAATATATCCCACGTCATATGTCATTTGGGAATGGCAAATTAAAATAAAGAACTACCAAACACACTAGTTGGAATGTATGCAGACAACTCCAAATGCTGTCAAGGAAGTGAGGCAACAGGAAGAGAAAACTTTCACTTGTTCTTTATAGAAATGGAAAATGGTAGTAGCTTGGGAAAACAGGCAGGAGTTTTCTTAACACGAAGCGTGTTCGTAAATCCAGCGATCATGTTTCCTGGTGTTTACCCAAAGGCATTGAAACAGGTTGTTCCAGAAGCTCTATTCATATTGCCTAAAGCAGGATGCAAACAAGTTGTCTTTCAGTTGGTAAATGGATCGATAAACTAGATTATCACTCAGAAAAAAAAAAGAAAATGAATTATCATTCAGCCCTGAAGAGAAATGAGCTATTAAGCCATGAAAATTCCTGAAGAAAATACCTGTTGGACAGCAAACAATTGTTTATCACTAACTGAAGGAAGCCAGTCTGAGAAGGCTCTATATTGTATAACTGCATCCAGAAAAGGCAAAACTATAATGGCAGGAGACAAAGATCAGTGCTTTCCATGGTCTAGGAGAAGGAATGAGATGAACAGGCAGAACACAGGTAGCGAGGGCCATGAAAGTGTTCTGTGTGACTCTATAGTGGTGGGGTCCACATCATTGAACACTTGACCAAACACTGAATGTACAGCATTATGAGAGAGAACCCTAATATAATTATGGACCGAGAAGTAATTAAGCCCCAAAACAGGTTCATCAAATGAAATAAAAATGCACCACTCTGGTAGAGGGTGTGTGTGTGTGTGTGTGTGTGTGTGTGTGTGTGTGTGTGTGTTATACATATATATGTGCGTGTGCATATATGAATGGGAATACATATATACAGTAAATCTATATACTGTCCTTTCAATTTTGCTATAAATCTAAAACTGCTATAAAACGTCTTTGAGAGAGACATAAATAAATAAACAGATGTAATAACATTTTTAAGTGTCTCTTTTATCTTGCCTTAAATGTGGTTGTTTGAAACCATGTTATCTGTTCCAACCGTAACCTTCTTGCAACCACGAGGTAACAAGCCTCTGGATGAAAAGCAGACACGCCGAGAAAGAAAGAACTTGGATATGACCAGCGCTGTGTGGCTGGCAGATCCCACTTAAAACAAGCTGCCTCCAGGCTTCTTGCCATATGAGGTAAATGAGTGTCCAAATTTTCAGCCACGGTTTAATCAGCATTCAGAAGGCATTCCGGTTTTCCTGGCACCAGGATCAATGTTGTAGGACATGCTCTGAGCCTCTGTCCTCACTCTCCAACCTGGCCAGGGTCTTAACCTGATGGACTTAGGCGAGCACCTTCTGCTCAGGCCCTGCTTTTGCTGGTTGTGATGAGCTTGCTGTAAAGAGATGAACTCGGTTTAGCTCTCCATAATGTAGTGAAGGTCAGTGGGGCAGATTGTCCTTGTGGAGAAGGTCTCTGCTACCAATGATACCACAACTCTGAGGGTGCTGAAGACAGAATGTCTATGATGCCTCTAGAAGATAAATTACTCCAATGCCCAGCCCCTGTGACACAGTGACCCATTGATCCCATAACTATGTGATATAATGTGGCTGACCTTTAAGACAGATTATGCTCACGGGCTTGATCTAATCTCGGAGCCATCAAAAACAGAAAGCTTTCCTCCAGCTTGGCCAGAGTGGAAGTCAGGGCTATCCAAAGTGTGAGGAGGATCCAGTTCATCCTTGGTTTTGAAGCTGAAGGGGCCTATGTGGCAAAGCATTTGGGTGAAACTAGGAAAATGGCTCTGTGGTAGTCTGAATGTCATTGACCCCCATAATCTCATAGGGAGTGGCACTATTAGGAGGTGTGACTTTGTTGGAGTGGGTATGGCCTTGTTGGAGGAAGTGTGTCACTGTAGGGGTGGGCTTTGAGGTTTCCTATGCTTAGGATACGGCCAAGTGTCTCAGTAGACTTCCTGTGGCCTGCATATCAAGACGTAGCCAACACCACATCTGCCCGCATGCCACCATGCTCCCCGCCATGATGACAATGGACCGAATCTCTGAAACTGTAATCAAGTCACCCCAATTAAATATTTTCTTTATAAGAGTTGCTGTGATCGTGGTGTATAAAGACCCTAACAAAGACAGGCACCTACTTGAAAACCAGCAAGGAAATAGGGCTTTCTGTCCTACAACCACAAAGCACTGTGTTTCTAGCTATTTCCTCCAGATGGAAACATTGCCTTGTGGAGGAAGCAGAGAGGATCACAAGAATCATGAAATTCCCAATATTTGTGAGGACCCTGCTGAGGTTTAATAATCAGTCAGCAGCTCCTGGGAAGGGGACTCTTCGGCAGTCTAGCTGCCTGCAAGCTGTGTGGGGAGCTCCACTGTGCAGCTTTTGTGAGTGGGCACCCTTAGTAGGACAGGGGTTTTGGTAATGCAGCTGTCTGAAGCACTCATGATTCTTTAAGTAATCCTCCAAGCACTGTCCTGTAAGCAACCCCAAAACTCACTGGTCACTCAGTTAGGCTTAGATGGAATTACTGCTTTGGTTTGGCATTGCTTTCTAGGATGAATAGAAAGAGTACCCACCCCAGGAAGAGCAATGCAATAATTATTGTTTTCTTTCCCAACTGTGAGTGCACTTGGGACAGGTTCTCCCTCAAACCTGGAGCTTCATCTGGCCCAGCACCTTGGCTCTGGCCTTGTTGATACCCTGACCAGATAAGACATATCTGCCTCACTTTCCTGAATAACTCCCTGTCTTTGATGGTTCTGCAAGGACCTGAGAGGGCCATCAGCATAAAAGTGAACTGTGTAAATGTTCAGGCTCGGCCCCAGAGTCTACTGAAGGGCCTTCTGGAAACAGCTTAAAAGAGGGGAATAGCATGCTCCCACTTGTAGTCTGAACTACATTGCAGGAGAGAGCACTCCCAATTTGGTAGGCATACAGCAAAATGATTGCAATCTCTCCGGTCATGTAGAATACAATGACTAAACCTGCTAAGGGGAATTTGAAAGCTGAAATCCAATCCTTTCTTCTGTGACCAAGGAAACTGAAACCAAGGGGAGCTACCAAAAAAGGGGAAATGCCAAATCAGTCATTTCTCCATGGGAATGCTCTAAGAACACTCCTGTTTCTACTGAGTGTTCAGTCACTACATCCATTTTTTTTTTCCTACCTCAAAGGGCTGTGCAGACGGCTAAGAAGCTCCTCCGAGGAGTTCAAAACAGCTCTTTGGAGACAAAGCCACTGTGTCTGGGTTAAGAAGACCTAAACATTTGAGAAACTAAGCACCATGGTTTCCATGGTGACCACTGAGGAGACAGGTGCACATTCTAATGAGGCTGGCTAGCCAGCCAGCACCCAGGGAGCAAAGGCTGTGGGACATTCCAGAAAAACTCACACATACACAAAATCTGAGTGAGTGGCTAGCCTGCCAGCAAATTCTCCTCTCAGGGGGAACAGTTCTGAGCTCT